>AUWJ02005540.1:0-29802 GCA_000468175.2 Phytophthora cryptogea
AATATTGTATTGGGGCGATTCGGTCAACCGGCCAGAATCGGCAAATTTAGGCGGAATTCACAATATGCATGACGTCATACGGGTCAAATAACCTAAACCTCCCCCCACCCACCCACGCCAAATGCCAAATCCACCCGGCCAGATTCGAGGTCATGGGTTTTGGCGAACCCTGGCTGCAGCATCTTGTCCAACGACTGAGTCTAATTCTCACACGTCGCAAGTTCAGCGTGGACCACATGACAATGTGAAAAATGCATGGTATGTATTAAACACAACACACTATACTGAAACCAAGTCAACTGTGATTAAAACTCGGACCACTGACTGGTCGACGCGCGGCGGGCACCTATATCCTCACTCTTCATTTTCGGTCGCCAAGAACTTGTAGTAGACCTTTGTATCTCGTCGCCTTCAGCAGCGCTAGTTGCTGCTGCACCTCACAGAAGTTCACTTGGCTGTCAGTCCTTGCTGTTCTTTTTAAAAGGTGCCAAAGTGAAATTGGCTCGCCTGCTTTCACGCCGCGCCCCACTCCTCCGTGGCCGGTGTGCAACAATTGCGAGCTCACATCCTCAACTCAACTCCATTTTATAGTCTACAACTTTTGCTTGCACGTCACAGAAAACAGCTTGGTCTCCCAATCAGAGCTCGTCTCTTATCGGTGCAAAAGCAACATGGGCCCGCCTGCTTCCATGTCGAATCAGAGCTCCGTGGTCGACGTGCAACACTTGCGTGCCGAAATGCACAAGCCGCCATGCATTTCGATAGCCCACCTACAATTAGAGCACGTGGTGCTGATGCAACGAGCTGCTTGACTGTAATGTAGACGAATCAACAACACGCACAAAAGTGTCTTCAGAAATCAGACGGGTGCACGCACCACGCTCTCTTCGTTACCGCACCCTGCTCTAAACACCGCCTCGGAACGGCGCTATTGCCCTCCGTTCTACTACTGCCACCGTAGGGTGCAGGAGCTCGATCTCTGTCTTGTTCTGGCTCTGTAGGTCGGTCTAATTAGCAGCCACGGCGTCAGCGCGCGTCTGCTCGAGCGGTGTGGTCTTGAGCTGCACGAACAGCTGCCGCATCCGGGAGACGTCCTCCTCGTCCTCGGGCGTCTTCTTGGCCGGCACGGCGACGGGCTTCGGGTCCTGCTTCTTGGCGTCCTTCTGCGCGTCCTGCTTCTTTTTGCGACTCGTCTCCAGGTCCACGAGCGTCACCACGCGCTCCCACGGGTTCTCGTTCTGCAGGTCGGCCACCATCTTCTCCAGCGTGGCCTGCTCGAACACGCGGTTAGCCTGCATCTTGGACTCCTTGATGCGCTGGCGCTCGGCCACGAACTGCGCCATGTTCTCCTCGGCCTTGGCCTTGCACTCCACGGCCACCTTCTCCTGTTCCTGGGCCTTCAGCGCGATCTTCTCCTCGTACTCGTGCATAAACTTGCTGTCAACAATAAAAAACGATCCACCATCAGCTCTCTCCACCTCACATCACTCCAATCTTATAACAGCAACGTACGTGAGCTCATTGTCCTCCTCCACGACGGGAATCTGGGCGGGGATCTCCATAGGAGCGGGCACGTCCGCCGCAAAGTCAGCGGGCGTCTCTACAGGCTCCTGAGGGGCGAAATCCATGGGCTGGTAGCTCTCCTGGTACGACTCCTCCGTGTGCTCCTCGTACGTCTCGGTGGTCGTGGCTTCCGTGGGCTCCACCTCGTAGAAACTGCAATAAGAAATAGAAATTAGTTTTAAACGGACAATATCTTGCTTTAGAAACTTCACTCCTCGTACTCGTTGGCGTTGTCTGCGGGCGGCGCAAAGTCCGAGAGCTCGGCGGGCACTTCGCCCTCCACTGGTGCGCTGTCTCCGAACGGGTCCATGCTGGCTGCTGTGTCTGGGAATACGCGGCGCTTGGTCGCTGCTGGGATTTCGCCTTTGGCTCCCCCCTCTTCCTGCTGAAACGACGAAAAAAGCCCGCCATACTGAAACCAAGTCAACGTATATGTGCGCCACACCACATCTAAACGAGGTTTTATCCGCTTCAATTTGAGGTTGTACCTTACATCACGTAACGCACACAACATCCAAACCCGTCCTAGCCTAGGTCACCGAGGACTATCTAGTGTGGCGCACATTATGAGGAATCGACTGGTGGCCAGCGTTTGTAGCCCCAACACGAGACCCCCCAAGCGAGACGAAAGCGCCGCCACAGTAGGAAAACCAAGCCAATCCGACGCCAAAATGGTCAAGCAGAAAAACCACACCGCCCGTAACAACACGGTGAAGGCTCACCGCAACGGTATCAAGAAGCCGAAGAACCACCGCTTCCACTCCACGCGTGGCGTACGTCCATTGATTTGTCCCCCTCATTTGTGTGTGTATCAATACACACACTGACCGTTGCTTTCTGCAACTTGTACAGCTTGACCCCAAGTTCCTGCGCAACCAGCACTGGGCCAAGAAGTTCGACAAGAAGCACCGCAACCGCAAGAACAAGGACAAGGTTCGTGGGTCTCTTTTGAAGCTGTAAGAGCGAAGATATTCATGTTTTTGTATTGTGACATTGATACAGGAGGAATAAGTTAAGCGCCATGGACACTAGTCGACGGAGAGTTCCTCCTTCCTGCGGGCTGCTCTTCCAGTGAACATCAGAGCTCGGCTTTGGCCGGGGTGGAAGAAAATGGAGCGCTTTTCCTTCTTTCTCTTCTTCTGTCACAGCTCGGTGGATGAGTGGCGAGTTAGGGTCGGTCGTGGTTGATTGGGGCGCGATGTCGAGAGGCACGAAGGAACAGGTCCAACTGCTTCTTTGTGTCTTTGAGCCGTTGCGTCTTCGCTTGGAAAACCGAAAATGCAGCTAAGGGGGGGGGGAATGGCTATTCCTCTCTCTCTTTCATTTGCATTGAACGTCTCGACTTGGAACTCTGTTGTACGTTGCTGACAGGGGAGCGGGACGACAAGACAAACACGTGATTGCAGGTGTCTAGGACGGATTTCAGGTGATACAGGTCAGCGATGATGTCGAGTGTACTGGGATATCGAGAGAACGGAGATGACGATCCAAACTTTTTATCTACATTCTCTGAACCAAAGCGTGATCAAGAAAAACAACACACGGATCCGTTCTCGAGACAGCTCAGTACACTCGGCTGTCGTTGAAGTGGATGTGTATGTTTGCATATTAAGTGAGCTCTTGGATGACGAAGATGATGATTTCCAATTCTTATCTACATTTTCTGAAGCAGCTAAGCTGTTTCGTGAAGACAAAACACGGCGTGATTCTTCATCCAAGCAGTAATGTTCTTAGAGAAAGTAGAGTCGAGCAGTGCTAAAGACATCTATTCGCATGAATAACCAGTATCCTAATCTTTCTTGGTCTCTTCAACATTATTGCTCTCTTCAGTCTCCGTGACCTTCTCTTCTTTCTTACCTTCCGTCTTCTTGACTGACTCATCCGACTTGGCTTCCATCTTGTCGTCCTTGTCGCCCTTCTTGTCGTTCTTGTCCCCCTTCTTGGCCGTCTGTTGGCCAGGAACAGGTGGGTCGATGACCGAGCGCACGTTGTACTTCTTGAAGCGGTGGAAGTCCGTCAGGATGCTGAAGCCGCACGTGTTCCGGAACACTTCGATCATCAGCACCGAGCGTGGGGTCGTCAGGTTCACCTTGGCCTTGTCTTCTCCCACCAGCTCCACGAGTGCGTTGATCACCTCCATGCTGTTGAGGTTGGTGCAGTTGCGGCGCTTGAACTCCACCGCAAACTCCAGCGGCTCGTCCGTTCCCGCAGCCTTCTGCTCCTTCTGGAACTCCTCCACGTGCGTCTTAACCATAGGAGCAGCCAGTTCCTTAATAGCCTCCACACTCGAGTACCCTACCTTCTCCAGCGGAATCATCCTCTGAATAAACCTGGACGCAAAGTCCTTGGTCTTCTCCACTTCCTCAAAGATCTTGGCCATCAGCACCGTAGGAGACACGCTGTCGTCCTTGAACTGGATCAAAATGGCGCCCTTGACGCCCGTATCCAGAGGCGTGAACTTGCCCGTCTGGCGGCTCTTGGCCTGCGTCTGCAGAGCTGCAATCTCCTCCTGTAGCTTCTTCTGCACGGAATCTCCAGCGTCTTCTGCCGCCTCTTCCTCCTCTTGAGCACGTGGGAAGAACTTGTCAGCTGCGTCATTCAAGATATTGAGCGCGTCACTGACGCTCTGACGCTCCTTGGTCTTGTCGCACGTCACCAGCACTGCGCCGTGGCCTTTGGCATTGGCTGCGGCGCCCAGCGCGCCCTTGTGGCGCTTCTGGTTGCCGTCACGGCCGCTCATCCATTGCTTCTTGCGCTTCTCGCCACCTTCGCGTCCCATGGTCACCACTCACGTTCCGAAATGGCTACAGTCGCACTTAACGACTTTTCAGCCAATCAAAACGCTAGAACTTGATGGACCGCACGCCTTGACGTCCGTAACGGCAATTGACACATTGGCAATGGCGACGACGGCGTTGACAGACCACGTGCTGCTGCTGGGCTCCAGCCAAGAGAACGAGCTGCTGGTGGCGGATGCGTCTACTGGTGGGCAATTGTATTGCTTCAAGAACTGCCGCTCGGCGCTCAATGGCGTCCACTGTGTGCCCCGAACGGACCATTTGGTGGCAGTGCAGGAAGGCAAATTGGCCTTAAACCTCTGGAACTGGGGCAAGGACATGCCCGTGTGGAAGTGCCACGTGGCTGAGAAGATGGGACCCGTGACGTCGTCCAGCTGCGGTAATTTTCTGTTCGCAGGGGCCGAGTCGGGCAAAGTTTACGTGTGGGACGTCAAGACCGGCGAGCTCGTGACGGTGTTCGACGCCCACTACAAGCGCGTGTCGGCCATGGCGCTCACGTCGGACGACTCGCACTTAATTACAGCTGGAGAGGACGCTCTGGTGCATGCCTGGAGACTTGTGGACTTGTTGGACGAACCGGACGCTGCCTCCAGCTTTCAGCAGGGTGTCACGCCCGTCGTGAGCTTCACGGACCACGTGCTACCGGTCACTTCGCTCCACGTTGGACTGGGCGGCGTGAACGCGCGCATTTACACGTCGTCGCTGGATCGCACGTGCAAGATTTGGTCGCTCAGCTCCAACCAGTGTCTCTACAGTGTCTCGTGTCCGTCGTACGTCAACGCGTGCATCGCCGACCCCATGGAGCAGCGGCTTTTCATGGGCTGTGGCAATGGCCGCATCTACGCGCTCGATCTGAACGCTGCGGCGACTTCCGTTACAGCGGCAACAGCTCGTGTGGCGAATGCATCGACGGCGTCTGCTAATGGTGCCAATGTTTCGCCGTGGGGTCCGGAAGCGTTGCTTCCAGATTCGTTCGAGGGTCATGAAACTAGCGTCACCACTTTGCAGATCCACGCCTGCGGCGGCTTCCTGGTATCGGGAGACGAGAATGGCGTCGTACATGTGTGGGACAGCTTGAGTCGCCAGTCACTACGCACTATCAAGCTGTTCAAGGGCAAGGTGACGGCTCTGGTGCTGCTTCCTCGACCACGCCACCTTTTCCGACAGGCCAAGACCCTTTTTACGTTGGAAAGCGAGGACTTGGACGACCTGTTGGCCACACCACTGCCAGTGGCTCCGCTCAAGAAATATATGAACGCCACCAACGACAACTAGTAGCTCCAGTGTAGTCTTCAACAGCTTTGCCATGTCGAATGCGTGGCGCATCATGGAAAAATAGACATTGCATTTTCCAGAGTCCCCTGCAACAGCAGCAAACCACGAGTTCCTTGTCACCTTGCGCTTTATTTCGAGCTGCATTCACAACGTGTATTTCCATCCCTGGGACGCGACGGAGAACAGCGAATTGCCCAACACTGCCACAAGTCGATAGCGTTTCTGCTTGATCAATCTGTCAATTGCCAACAATGATGGACGACGGCGCGCTACGAGAGGCGCAGCCTACAGGCGAGTTCGAGGAGGCATCTACGCCGAAGATTCAAGAGCGGATGGACAAGGCTACACAGAACCAGGTTCGTTGAAAGACTTCGACCAAGACAATGCTGCATTGAAAAGCTGACAGGGTTTGATGTGGTCTCAGGAACGACAACTGGATGCCATTTACTCGGGCGTCAAGAGACTTCACCAAGCAGCGGAAGCTACGAATGACGAGGTCATTTCGCAGAATGCCATGCTGGACCACGTGAGTGTGCAGATCAGTGACACGGAAACCGCAGTGCAGCAACAAACGAAGGCGGCTCGCAAGGTTGTTCATGCACACCGCAAGTTGGGCTGCTACTACGTGATCATCGTGCTGCTGGCTGCGGCACTTCTCATCGTCATCTTTATCTAAGCAGCACTACACGAAAGAGGAACTAGGGAGATTGGATAGCAACCAACGAGTTGCAAATGCTTTAACATTAGTTTCTGAATACCATTGCAGTCTTCCTAGGCGCTACGTTAGCTACGTGAATCGAACAGAGCATTGTGGTGGAGAAAGCAGCAGGAAGACGCTTTTCAGCACAATGAAAGAGCTCCTTGTGGGAGCGCTATCTCTGCGGCGACCCAAACAGCCTCAGCACTGGACAGAGGACTGCCGTCTAGGCGAAACGAACGAGGCTCCAGCAGCCAGACAACCTAGTAGCGGTAGGTCTGCGGCTTGAAGGGGCCCGTAGGCTTCACACCGATGTACTCGGCCTGCTCGTCCGACAGCACGGTCAGCTGAGCGCCCAGGTTGTCCAAGTGCAGACGAGCGACCTTCTCGTCGAGCTCCTTGGGCAGCACGTACACCTTGCCGGTGGCGTACTTGCCCGTGTCGCGCTCCTTCCAGAGCTCGATCTGAGCCAGCGTCTGGTTGGTGAACGAGTTGGACATGACGAACGACGGGTGGCCCGTGGCGCAGCCCAGGTTGAGCAGGCGTCCCTCAGCCAGGATGATAACGGCGTGGCCGTCCTCGAAGATGAAGCGGTCCACCTGGGGCTTGATGTTCTGACGCTTGGCGATCTTGGTGACGCCAGCCATGTCGATCTCGTTGTCGAAGTGGCCAATGTTGCCCACGATGGCGTTGTTCTTCATCTTGATCATGTCGGCAGCCATGATGATATCCTTGTTGCCCGTCGTGGTGATGAAGATGTCGGCCTCCGAGACGATCGACTCGAGGCGCACCACCTGGAAGCCCTCCATGCACGCCTGCAGGGCGCAGATGGGGTCCACCTCCGTCACGTACACGACGGAGCCAGCGGCCTTCATTGCCTGGGCACAACCCTTGCCGACGTCACCGAAGCCGCAGATGACGACGCGCTTGCCGGCCAGCATGACGTCCGTGGCGCGCATGATGCCATCGGGCAGCGAGTGGCGGCAGCCGTACAGGTTGTCGAACTTGGACTTGGTGACCGAGTCGTTGACGTTGATGGCGGGGAAGAGCAGCGTGCCGTTCTTCTCCATCTGGTACAGGCGGTGCACGCCCGTGGTGGTCTCCTCCGACACGCCCTTGCAGCGCTGGGCGATCTTGGTCCACTTCTTGGGGTCCGACTTGAGCGTACGCGCGATAATGTTGAGCACGCACTTCATCTCGGCGTTGTCCGTCGAGTTGGCGTCAGGCACGGCGCCCGACTCAGCGAACGCCTGCTCGGCCTTGAAGCCCTCGTGGATGAGCAGCGTCATGTCACCGCCGTCGTCCACAATGATGTCCGGGCCGTCGCCCTTGCCGTCGTCCGTGGGCCACGTGATGGCGTTGAGCGTGCACTCCCAGTACTCCTCAAGAGTCTCGCCCTTCCAGGCGAACACGGCGGCGGCGCCGTCACGCGCGATGGCGGCAGCGGCGTGGTCCTGCGTCGAGAAGATGTTGCACGAGCACCAGCGGATGTCTCCGCCCAGCGCCTTGAGCGTCTCGATGAGCACGGCCGTCTGGATCGTCATGTGCAGCGAGCCAGCCACGCGCGCGCCCTTGAGCACCTGCTGCGGGCCGAACTCCTTGCGGCTCTCCATGAGGCCGGGCATCTCGATCTGCGCCATCTCGATCTCCTTGCGGCCAAAGTCGGCCAGCGAAATGTCCGCCACGCGGTAGTCTCCGAGCGAAGCCATTGTAGGTTGAGAGGGGAAGAGGTGCTTGGGCTTCTGAAGAGCGAATTCCAAAGTGAGCTTTTGGGAGAAGGGATAGCAAAAGGAAGGAGAGGAGGAGAGCGCTACACCACCCGTTAGACATCACAACGTATATAGCAAGATAGACAGATTCACGATATCTCTGTATAGTTGAGATGGAAAGGATAGAGTAAGTCAATATTTTACTTATTGTCACCATTGTTACTGGCTGTATATGAAGATACCTATGAGAGTAGATGTGAGATGGAATATTAATTGTAGCAGGTGAATCGAGTTTTGAGTGAAGATACCAGATGGCTACACTTCGCATCTGAGCCGCCACCATGTGGCGAGTGGATGCTTCAAGGACCCACAAGTTCCCGTTGCTGAGCGCACGCAATACTTCCTCCTCCAGAAGTCATAGCCAACGTGAACGACGCGTTAATGCGCAAGAAACCCACGACTGGAGGCTCTTCCTCCAAGCGTAAGCGCAATGGCAACGCAGCCTCCAATGACGACGCCAGCAAGAAACCCAAGCGATCTGCAATGGCCTCGTGGCTCTCTCCTGCGACTTCCAGTCGAATCTCCAAGTCCACGATCACTCCCGAGCCCAAAACTGCAATTTCTGCTAAAACTCACGACAAACTCAAGTCTCCAGCCAAGTTGCAGCCTTCAACTCAGTCGTATATTGATGTGGGTCAACGCAGCTTTGGCAAACACGTCACCTGCCCCACCTGTGGGCTGCTCTACACAGTCGGAGAAGAAGAGGACGAGAGGGAGCACAAGAAGTTCTGTACACTGAAGAAACGTGGCGTCACCTTCGCCAAGTGGAAGACGGAGCGAGTGCTCAAGAGCTTTTCGGATACTCGAGCGAGGATCCTGGAGATCCGAGCGGACGACCCTATTTCTCATGTGAAGAAGTTGCTGGAAGTGAAGGCAGTGCTGGACGATGCTTTAGGGTTCGTTGAGGAGGAGGTGTTCTTGCAACGGAGCCACTTTGTCTACATCCAAGACCATCAAGTTGTCGGATGTGTCAATACCGAACGTATCTCGGAAGCTTTCACTTTGGACAAGAACGCCTCGAACCTGGTTGCACAGACGAACTCGGACGAGGAAGGCTCCGTAGCTGCCGATGGAGCGGTGACCGCGTCGGCTACTTCAAAACCTGCCGTCGTCGGGATTTGCCAGCTATGGGTCCACCCCTCGTTCCGAAGGAAAAGCATCGCAACTCGACTGGTGAACGTCGTTCGGGAAAAGTCGATTTATGGCATGCACGTTGCCAAGAATCTCGTTGCCTTCGCGCAGCCGACACGAAATGGCTTGCAATTCGCGATGAAGTACATGGAACCGTGTGAAGTACTTATTTATTAAAAGCGCGATGGGAGTGAGCCGTAGCACACACTCGTGCGAAATGGGATCAATTGCGGCACTCCAACGGGCAAGTGTCACTACAAAAACGTAGTGCTACCGCTCGCACCCTGTACAGTAGATTTGCAATCCGTGGTTAGCAAGCGGTTTAGTAAACCTGAGTCAAAGTAGTTTAGCAGCTCCCGCTGTCTACCACATTGCACCATTTCATGAACACCTCCTGCCTGAAGCAATTGTGCGCGGCCGTGCAGCAACTTGTTGTATCTCCATATCGAGTCTAAAAGATCCACAAGAAGCGTTTGCGCGGGAGCTGCTCCTTGAGCGCGATCTTGCGCTCCTCCAGCGCCGCAATCTCCTCGTCCGCTTCGTCAATGTCGCGTCCCGCGTACTTAGACTCCTCCAGCGCCGCCTGCTGCGCGCGGATCTCGTCGATCTGCAGCTGGATCTCCTTCGCCGAGTCCAGAGGTTTCTTGCTCTTCTTCTGCGCAGCAGCCGCGCTGCCCCACGTCACACGCGGAGCAGGTGGCCAGGCCTCCTGCGCCATGGGCGCCGCCTGCTTCAGCTCCTTCTCCTCGTCTCCTTCCTCGGCGAACGTGACGGCCACTACGCGGTCGTTCTCCGGCTGTGCCGACTGCTTGAGCGCCAGCGCCTCGATCTCCTCCTGACTGGCCGAGCCCGAGACCTCGAACCGAACCTTAGAGCCCGACCGCAGCTCCGCCACCACCGTCACCGCTGCAATCGCATCAACAGCAGTACAAAACTCAGTCATCTTCCTCTAACTCCACCAGTTTTCACCCTTCCGTACTCTCGTTAATCAGATCTTCCGTCGAGCCCAGGGATCCGATATCCTCTCGACTTGCGAGCTCCAGCAGCGACTCGTTCAGCGGATAATACTCGTTGATGGCGTCGATCAGGTCCGGATAGCGGTCGTTAAAGTGGCTGTAGAACTCGTCGTCCGCCTTGAGATTGTAAATGAACACGGCGCCCACAGCCCCGGGGATGCCCAGCATGATGCCCGTCGTGTACCAGAAGTAGCGCGCGAACGGAGGCCCCTTAGGCTTCGCTGCAGCAGTCGACAGGAAGCGGGGACGCAGCGAGGCACTCGAGCGCAACACGGATCGGAGCATCATCTTGAGACTTTAAGAAATGACCACCACACAGAGGAGATGTAGCCATTTCTAACGAATAGAAACGCGCAATTTGATTGGCTTTCTCAAGTAAGAAACGTAGCAAAATAGAAACGTGAGGCGCACATAATCACTATTTCTAAACACTCGAACTATGGACGAGGTGGAGGTGATGGTATCGTACGCCTCGGGCGCCTACGTGACGGGCTTCGTGATCCTCCTAGCAGGTGTGGTGCTGCCCATGGTCTACATGGTGCTGCAGAACAAGAAGGCGTTCAAGGCCGTGCGAAGAGACTAAGAAGACGCGGCAGAAGAGGGAGCAGGACGAAGATACTCGAGAAAAATGCATTTTTCACACTGATGCAAGACGAAATCAAGAGGTTGAAGAGGATGACCAAGTGGAGGAGAGGAAGGCGGCTAAAATGCAGCGATTGCGACGTTATTTGGACGGGAAATGGCAGAGAACGAGTGTTTTTTGTGGTAATGATACATTTGGCTGCAGGTGGAGATGAAGCTGCTGTAGATTTCTTGCTGGGCTGCTCAGGGACTGGATATTCACCTCGCGATGCCTCCTGGTCGCTGTGCAAACTTCTCGTGCCGAATCCGTTCCAGATTTTGCTGCTGCTGCAGCTCCGCCTTGACGTTCTGGTACCGTTGCAACAATCTGAGCAAGTAAAAGTGAGCAAAGGATACTTTTAGCTGCGACGGAGTGGAGACGCACCGTTCAAGGTCGATTTGACGTTGCTTCTTCTGTTCTTCTCGGCCGGACTGGATCCGCTTCTGCAGCGCGTCGAGGTCCTGCTTCTGGCGCTGCTTGAAGGTCACTTCGCGTTGGAACATCTCCTGCTGCTTGAGGTTGCGCCACTTTTCGAGCTCCCACGCTTCCAATGCGTCCGACTTGAGCTTGATCTTGTGTGCTTCGCCATAGCTGCGCGGACAAACAGATGAGAGGGTGTTAGCTAGGTGAGGAAGCTCGCTGTTCAAGCAAGAACGTACTCTTTCTGACGAGCAAGGTGCTCTTCGATGCGGCGCAGATTCAGCAGGTCCTTGGAGAACTTTGGCTTCTGGTGTTTCTCCAGCATCTTCTGCTGGAACTCAAGCAGCTCGGACTTGTGTTTCTCGCGCATATTGACCACGAGCTCCTCGACGTTGCGCTCATACTCGTCCATCTTCCGATCCCAGACCTGGTTGAATTGCTGGAACTCGAGCATATGAGCCTCCTCCACTCCAAGTCGTTCGGCAATCTGCCGAGACCGCATGGCCTCTCTCCGCCGATTTTCTTCGTGCACCTTGAGCTCCTCGAGGCGGTTCTTGGCGATCTCCGCCTCCACATATTTGCCCTGCCGCTCGCAGTTCTTGCGGTGCTCCTCGAGGATCAGCAAGAAATCGTTCACCGCGGAGTCCTCCACATCCGTCATGCTGCCGCTGTCGTTGGTCTATCGACACGAGTCGATGCAAATAGTAGCGAGAGGAACTCACTGCACCCACTCCACTGCAAATGCGCTTCCTCTACTGCTGTAGTTAGCAAAGACGACCAGAACAATCTCAGCCGTGCCCCAACTATAAACGCACGTGCCATTAACCTCATGCGATGCTGCACAGCTCAACATAGTCGACTAGGAATACCAATAGCTCCTCAAGCCAAGCATCAGTTTCGTCACAACAACAAACAAGGGAGTGGTTTCTTTCTCATGGTTGTTGCATTTTTTTCTATTACATTTGTCTGGTGTAGTTGGGGGAGCTCAACTCCGTACGGATCATTGTGTGCAAGAGGCAGCCAGCGTCATTGGTTGCAGCATTGCAAACGAGAGCGCTCCACCCCATCTACGGGATCTTCTTCTCCATGATGGCGTTGCCCTCGGCGTCCTTACCGTGAATCTCAATGTGCTGCACCTTGGGCATGCCCCACGACGTGGTCGAGTACACGAACACGCGCTCGAGCGAGCAGCCGTCCTGGCCGTTGATGGAGCCGCGGCCCACGGGCTTGCCGTCCACAATGGACAGGTGGATGACGCGGTCCTTGAGCGACGTGAGCGTCACCTCGTACTCGCCCGGGTGGCCCTCGCGCGGCTTGACGGTGGCGCCGTACGCCGTGTTGCGCTCGATCATGTTGAGCTCCTCGCGGGGGGCGCCGTCCTGCTCGAACATGATCCAGTACACGTCCAGAGGGTTCTCCGGGTCCAGTGTGCCGTCCTCGAGCAGCCGCGCGGCGTACACGACCACGTTCTTGTTCTTGTTGCGGTACACCACGAAGGCCACGTTGGGGTTGTGCTTGTCGGCGATGAGCGGCACGGGGTTGTTCTCCACCTTGGAAAAGTCGAGCGACATGGCTGCAATGCGGTTTCGGACGTGTCGGAAGGTTCTTGGGGGGCTGGCGAGACGGAGAATGAACAGCGCACACGTGGAAGGAGAGCAACAGCCGTTACTGTACGTCGCAGCTCTCTTGAAGTTTGTATGCAGGTGTTTGAATGAAAGTTGTGCGATCGTCACTGACGTACCTATGGGATCCAGGATTTGGTTTTTGCCTAAACTTGTTTTTTTGCGGTGGATATTTAGGCAAAGAGCTATAGAAGGTTACGTATTTCGCTTGCTTTGGCCTTGAGATCGGTTGAGGAGGTCATTAGCGAGTGTTCTTCGCATCATATCCACCGTTAAAATAGGAAAGGAGACTTTAACCTTACCGGAGCTTGCTCGTTCGTACAGATCTCTGCAATTTCTGCGAGTAGGGACTGAAGAACCATGCGGGATGTATTACGCTGAAAGAGACCAACTGGGGGAGTATTCCAACAGCTTGCCATTGTCCTTTACAGAGTTGGCATTCCGGTGCCTGCGCCACTTACAACCCCGATACAGCAGTGCGAATCGAGCTTTTCTTTCTCAATGTTTTGTAGATCGTTGACTCGACTCCAGTCTGTGCAAGTCGACACCAAGCTCATGGCGAGGATTGTCTGTGCCTTCTGTACCAAAATCTATAACCATCGCAACGTGTCCACTACGAATAAAACCTGTTGCAATGCGCAGATCGGTCCTATAGTTCTTTCGACACTTCACAACTATATACACGCAGTCGGCAGCTCTCACGCCCGCTAACTAACTTCTCTAGACTAGACAAAAGCCCGCATCTTTCGAGCACCTTACCATCAACTTCAACTTCGTTCCGTACTTAACATAATACGTACTTAGTACACCAAATTTGGCGGGAAGTGCGTCATAACCGCCAGTGTATCAATCCCAAGAATGCTGTGGCCGCGCGAAGAGTTCCACGCCGCGTACGGGCAGATCAAGCACGACGCGCTGCAGTCCGGCGGCAGCTGCAGCGTGCTCGTCCTCGTGGCGCTGGACGTGGACGCGCTGTGCGCCGCCGAGATCCTCACGCGCCTGCTGCGCGCCGACATGTTGAGTTACTCGTTGCTGGCGGTTCGGGGCTACGAGGACGTGATCCAGGCGCGCGAGACGAGGATTAGGGGCGCGGACGGAGAGATCCGAGGCGGCGGAGAGCTGCGGTCCGTTGTGATGCTCAACTGCGGCGCCATTGTGGACGTGGCCAAGCTGCTGGCGCTGCCTGTGCACGTGAAGTGCTACGTGCTGGATAGCCACCGACCCATTCACTTGGCTAATATATATGATGAGCACCAGCAGATTGTGGTGTTTGATGACGGCGCGCTGTCACTGGACGAGTATCCAGCCTTTGGTCCGGATCTGGAAGTGGAGGACTTTGAAGAAGAAGAAGAGGAAGAGGAGGAAGAAGAGGAGGGAGAAGAAGAAGAGAGTGATGGGGAGGCGGAGGTGGAGTTTGGAGAAGGAGATACTCAGGATACGCAGGACACAGAGGGAGACAAGGAAGAGACGGACAAGAGGAAGAGAGAGGAAGACGGGGAGGAGACGAGTCCCAAACGGAGGAAGGAGGACGATGATGAGCAGGAGAAGGATGACGAGCAGGAGAAAGAAGAGGAGGAGAAGGAGCAGCAGGAGGAGAAAGAGGTGGATGTCGTTGCGACGGCTGCTGATGAGCCGATGGAGGAGAGTGCGGTGATGGCCAAGCGTCGACGTCGAGAGGAGATCTTGCGGTACTACCGCGGCTCATTCCATGGCGCACCGGCTGCTACGGTGGCGTTTGAACTCGCGCAGCAGGTGAACAACAGTCAGCGAGATCTGCTGTGGTTCGCGATTGTGGGGCTTACCAAGCAGTTCGTGCTGGAGGAGATTGATGCGGATAATTACAACCTCATGGTCACGCGGTTCCAGGACGAGGTGCTGGCTGTCGATGCACAGACGCCAGCGAGCGGACCAGGGGCTAATGGTGAAGAGGAGCGACACCCGGGCTACGACGATGGCAAGATCAATTTTGAAGAGGAGTACCGGTTCATGTGCTACCGTCACTGGTCGCTTTATGAGTCCATGTACTACTCGGATTACGTTGCCTCGAAGCTTGGACTTTATCACGACCAGGCACGACGGGTTGGTGCACGCAACGCCTCTGATGGCAGTGGCAATGGTGCTGGAGACACTGCGCTACACGTTTTCCTGGCGCGTATGGGATTTTCACTGAGGCAGAGCCAACAGAAATTCTTGTACGTGCCTCTCGAGATGAAGCAGATGCTGCGTGAGAAAACGCAGGAGATGGCACCCGAGTTTGGGTTGGACGACCTGTTTTACGGCTCCTTCAAGCGCACGTTTGCCTTCCAGTACCAACTGTGCGCAGCAGATGCCGTTTACGGGCTTCAAGCGCTTTTGGAGGCTCCCGAAAGCTATGTGGGAGCAGTATTCGAAGCGGAGACGCAGCACCAACAGCACAATTCACTGACAAGTCTGTTTGCATTGGATTCTATCCTGTCGTCCGGTAGTAGCAGCACTGTTGTCCCGAGTGACAAGGACGGGAACGACAAACAGATTGAAGTTGCTGAAGAATCACCTCAAGACGATTTCCGGCAACAGAATTTCATGTTGGCGCATACCGCGCTGTCGTGCCAGTCGGTGGCATCCAGCAAGCTCATGGAAAGTGGGATTAAGGTCGCCATGTCGCTCAAGCAGGCAATTGTCCGCGTAGGGCTTTCGATCATGGAGCGCAAACTACTCGTTCGCGTCAAACACTTTCGATACGTGTGCCTGAACGTGCCTGAGCGTGAGCAGGAGCTCTTTGCGAACGCTAATGTTCTCACTCAGCTTGCTCTTTTCCTGCTCAATGTTCACCGTGCTAGCGGCAAATGGGGTGGTCCCAACGCTCCAGCTCGGAGGAAACCACAAGGTGAAGATGCTGAAAATGGGGAGGATGACGATGCCGAGGAAGAGACAGCTGTGACGAATAAATCTATTGTGCCGCTGGTACTCATCACTCGGAACCCGGCCCAGAACTGCTTCCTGGTAGTTGGTCTTACCTGTCCATCCACACCAGGCGAGATCCATCGCAAGTACGTGCTGATCAATCTCTGTTGTGCGTTGCTCTGAAATCAAGTGGCTGACGTGTGCCGTTGTTTGCGTTTTTGTAGTACGTTGGGAACAGCATTCAAGTTGGCTGCAGGTGAGACTGGTGCCAATTTCCGGCAGGATGGCTTTACGAGCGCCGTCATGGAGATCCAGATTGATGAGATCCAATACTTCGTCGAGCAACTACACAATGTGCTGGATGCTTAAGGTTGACAATTCGGTAAGCTAACAAACTGGCAATAGATGGTAACCTTGGTTGGTTGTCTCTATTCTTTTATTTCTTCTGGTGTGTCTAGGACATGTACATTACTTCTGAAGAACTACTGAATGGTCTACCGGATCGTGCGGAAAGAGTAAGTGCTCTGCAATACCTTCGGCCCGGGTGTCTCCGTGTCTCCAACGATGCTGATCCCACGCCGCTTCTTGTGAATTTTGCCGTGGACAAGAGGAACAAAGCACGCGGGCATGAGTTTGCGATGGGTAAAGCTGGAGCCGCGGCGAGTGACTCCTACGAGACTCTGACCTCCACGCGGATCGTCCACAGGCACCACAAGTTGTCCGCCGTCTGCAAGTTGGTCCATTAACGTTTGAGGAGGAGAGGAGACGGCTGCTCCTACAAATATGAAGTTGAAGGACGCTTCTGCTGGCAGCCCGTGCCAACCATTATAGCAGTGCAGCGAGAGCACACCGCTTTTGATCAAGTCCGGGGCAGCATTCAGCACATTTTTTCGAGCGAACTGGGCCAGCGCGGGGAGCAGCTCCAATCCAAACACTCGACCATCGGCATCTTCCACAAGTCGAGCAAATGCGGCAGTCAAGTACCCAGACCCAGCGCCTACATCTAACACGCGTGGCTTGATAACACCTGCCAACGTGGCATTGGCAAGTTCCAGAACGTGGGCATGCTATACAAACATGATGATTGAGGAGATACAAGATGAATGGGGTCGATACGTTTGACGTACCATGTGCGGTGCCGAGATGGTCTGGTTGAAGCCGATAGGACATGGTGAGTCCTGGTATGCCTCTTCCTGAACAAACGGAGGGACGAAGAGTGCGCGATCGGTTCGCTTCATGGCGTCGAACACGGCAGCGGAGCGTACGACCCCAACTTTTTGCAGGTTCTGCACCAAACCTTCGTTACTGGATGAACTGCACGGCCAGAGCGGCACCATTGGCGCCATAGCCTTCACTAGTGATCAACCTTCGAGTTTTTTCACAACCTTGCTGCCGTGGAAGAGCCGATTGGTAGCACGTTTCGGAATGTGCAACAAATAGGTTCATGCGACTACCCATTCCGCTCAGTACGCTCTGGTAACCAGTCGACCAAGGTCATCATGCTTCGAACCTGGCCGGCACTCCCTAAAAATACGAGAGCGATTAATGCGACCGAGTTGCGTTTCAGGTATAAGACGCATCAAGAGGAAGCGGCAATCAAAATCTAGTGTGGAGGAAGCGAAACATGCGACGTAGATCAACTTGGTAAGCTCAAATTGAAGAAGAAAGTCAAAGTTCATTCATAATACAAAGAAATTGAAGAAGATCGGGCAACTTCCTGACCAACACTCTTTCGGGAATGATGGTTCAACTTCAACTTGCGATCCAGTACTCGCTCTTCTGGTCTTCCAACGAGCATCAACTGAGCTTACGTTGCCGTTCTCGCACGAGCGGCACGTAGCAAACGCCAAACAGACGGCGCTCCGAGAAAACGGTGCCATTCCGAGTGATCTCGACGAGGACTTGGCCACCACGAGCTTCGTCAAGAGGCAGAACGAGGTGCCCACCATCCGCAAGCTGGTCCATTAACGCTTGGGGAGGCGTCTCAGCAGCAGCCCCCACGTGGATGAAATGGAACGGAGCTTCGTTCGCCAGTCCATCCCAACCGTTGTGGCAGCGCACGGACACAATTCCTTGGTCTATCAAGTCGCCGTCAGCCATCTGAATGTTCTTCTTCGCAAACTGCACGAGACCCGGGACGATCTCCAGACCAAACACACGACCACCGTTGTTCTCCACCATCCGACCGAGACACGCTGTCAGGTATCCGGATCCAGCTCCAACGTCCAGGATCCGCGGGTTGCTCACACTTTTAGTTGCCACGTACCCCAGTTCCATCGCATGGGCATGCATGTGTGGGGCCGAAATGGTTTGGTGGTAGCCGATGGGGTGTGGAACATCCTGGTAGGCTGCCAGCTCACCCACGTGTCCACCATCAGGAGTTTCAATCTGCGCCAGGTACTTGGCTCGGTCGGTTCGCGTCATCGCGTCGAACACGGCGTCCGATTTGATGACGCTGGCGCGTTTCAAGTTCTTGACCAAACCTTCATTGCTTGACGCGTTGGACTGCCAAAACGACGACATGCTGGGAGAAAGTGTGCGGTACGACAAGCGGCGCGCAATCCAATTCTTGCAGAAGTTCGTCCTGGTGGATAGATACTTCTCCGAGGTGCTTGGGGTTCCAGGTAAAAGGAAGAATGAAGCTGTTAACATGGTAGTTCCCAACGACACTCGAGCCTCAATCTGGCAGTTAGACTGGACGGTGATTATCTCAGCCGTCATTGCC
Organism: Phytophthora cryptogea; assembly: GCA_000468175.2. Classification (NCBI taxonomy): domain Eukaryota; phylum Oomycota; class Peronosporomycetes; order Peronosporales; family Peronosporaceae; genus Phytophthora; species Phytophthora cryptogea. The sequence continues at coordinate 18,522 of AUWJ02005540.1, forward strand.
CGTCCCAAGCGGGACATGACTTCGAGCTCAGCTGCCGAAACAGAGATGTCGAGCGGTGGCGTTCCTTTGAAGCTTGTATGGGCGATGTTGGCGTAGGTTGTTGTCGTTCAGTCCCAACTGTATTCATAAATACGGTGAGCTGGTGGCTCGGTTAATCTCCCGCTAACGGTGCTATGCAGCACTGATTTCGTCGAGGAAAAACTGGAAGAGATCCACCAGCTTCTTGGCCGTCGGCCGCTTCTTCGGGTCACTTTGCAGACAGTCTTCAATAGCTTTAGACAATTTGTCAACAATTGCACTCGATGACGTGAGCGATAGAGTCAATGAGTCCGCGGAGGATGTTGGCGTGGTGCCAAAACTGCTTTCGTCTGCTTCCCCGTCGGTGCCGCCAACGTTCGCCAACATACGCAATTTGCTCATGAAGTGATGCATTGCAGCATTGTGCTCCTTGCCCTTTTGAACCGCACTAGCTGTCCGTGGGAGAGTTGCAACTTCTTCCTTACCGCTTTTTGCATCTCCATTATGAACATCGATGGTGAGGCGTAACTTCTTCGTTTTCAACCGCGCCTCATACTCGTCATTTGGTCTGTCGTTCTGGAAAAATATATACGAGTGGAACCACAGCTCCAGAAGAAGGATTCCAAAGCTGTAAATATCAGCGCCGAGATGCCGCGAGTTATGGTGCAATACCTCGGGCGCCACCAACGGAAGTGTCGGGCCTTGCAGCTTTTGAGAGCCCCGTCTCTCTGGCTGCAGAAATCGGACGCCTTCCATGTCAACACCATCCTCTTCCTCGGAGTCAGAGTTTTGAGTCGTTTGCCCCTCCACAAGAAGCACATGCGTTGCATGATGCGTATCACTCCGACTGTGGTGCCGGAAGTCTCCAATCTTGCACCGGAAGATCTCGGTCACCATCACATTTCGACTTCGCAAGTCACTGTGAGAAACGCCCATGTTGTGGGCGTAAGCAAGTGCTTTGCAGATATCCAGAGCCATTCGAAAGCGCGTCACCAACGAGCTCTTCGACATTCCGTAGGCGGTTGTCTGAGACGAGGACATATCGATATCTCCGCCGGATCTGGGCAGGTCCGTCATCGGTGACAGTGCGGAGGAAGCAGACATTCGTGATAGGGACGAGTTTGTTCTGTTGGGACGGTCCAATGCATCGACTTCAAGTACAGCTGCCAAATCGCCGCCTTTAACGTATTCCGAGATGACGCACAAGTGTTCAGGGTCTGACCACATTGTTCCGAGGCAGGAAACGATGTTTGGGTGATTTAGCGATCCCGCAAGCTCGACATCTTTGATCGTATCAGCGAGCTCTTTGACTTCAAAGCGCAGCGTCATCATGCGTTTAACAACTACTTGTGTGCCGCAGTAGTCCCCCAGGAAGATTTCACCATGGTAGCTGCGACTTAGGATGCGATGCATGTGAAAGGTTTCCCACTCGACATCGTTCCACTCGCGTGTCTCCTCTTGCTCGTGGAGAGGGAGCGCTTGCCAGCGCTTCTCCTTCCGAATTTGGAAGTAGTCCCGCAGGGTACTCAGCACGAGGTCTTTTGTTTCTTCAGGGAGATCATAGATGCGGAAGGGCATTTCGCCGTGTTCGGAACCTTCTTCATCATCTACCTCATCATCAAGAAGAGAGTCGCTCGGGCTCATAGGTTCAGCCAGCTGATGCATCATAAGCCCCATGCGCCAATCGTTCATCGCCTCTTGCTCCTTGATGTCCATTTTGCGCGTTCGCTTCGAGCTTTTCATTATGAGGTACAGCAAAAATTTGCTACTGAAGATAATCCCAGGAATCGCAATTCCCATCGAGAGCGTAAGCCAGCAGAGAATGTTGCATTCGAAGTCTCTGCACATCGTGCGGTCGGGCTCCAGGTCTGATGAGTACGGGCAGTACAGACACACTGTGGCGCCGTCTTCCTCCGAATATGCACGCGGAGAGACTTGGCTGCATGATACACAACTCCCCGTTGAGTTGTCATGATACGTACCGGCAACACACTGGATACAGCCATAGAGATTCACCGATTCTGATCCTGATGACAAATGGAGCTCCTCAAATACACTGCCGTTCGGGCAATCATTGCGCATGTCAACGTCTGAAGACCAACCGATGCCCGGGTTGTCCGATAAAGTGCTGTCAACCATAAAAATGATTTAGTACATGATGTAACGCCGCACAGTGGACTAGTGCATGGTTCTTACACATTTGTGAGTAACTTCGTAACGAGGGATACGAAGTTCGTACTGGGAATTGATGTGATGAGGTTGGAGTCGAAATTCCTAACAAACCACAATGACAACTTAGTTTCCACCAGCCCACGCTTTCTTGGGTAATCGCACTCCATAGCAGTTACGTACATTGATCGGATTGTCGACATAATCGGATCGAACACAGCGGAGCTGAAGTTTACGATACGGTTGCTGCTCAGGTCTCTGTTCACAATCATAAAATGGGAACGTTAAAAAATATGCTTCATCGATAAGGCCACCACTGCAACTAAAGCATACAGCGTTTCCAGTCCGGTATACGGTGTGAGGGCATCATTCGTTGCGATAGACCACAAGTAGTTGCGACTCATGTTCCTACAGGTTTACAGCAAATTAACCGTAAGGGCAAACATACCACAGCAATCTCTTTCAAATAAGCAAGCACTCAGTTCTTCACGTACAGGTATACCATGCGCGATCCCACAAAGTGATTCTGAAAATCAGGCATGAGGTCCATCAGGTTGTATTGAAGCTCTAACCGTTCCAGGTTGGCTGGAACAGACGATAGTGTCAACCGGTGAATATTGTTCGAATCCAGCCTGAGGTCCTCAAGGCCGTCCACATCTTCAAATGCATCTTCGTCAATTACAGAAATGACGTTGTCACTCAGATTCCTATGCGAACGTTAAAGACACATACTTTGGTAAAATCTGCAACAGCGAATAAATTTGGAACACACGAATGTCGTGACACTCACAGTTTTCTCAGTGCTGACATTCCCGAAAACGCTTTGGAGTTCACAGTAAAGATTGCGTTGGACGCTAACCGGAGCTCATATATCTCGGAAGCGTCAGCGAAGGCGCCTTCGTCAATCTCTACCAAGGAGTTGTAGTCGAAGGAGCTGCAATCATCCACCGCTATCAGGTTAGTAGAATGCAAACTCACGAGGTTGCATAACACAAGATCATGCATGCGTACATGTAGCCTCCCACGACAGCTTTCCGGATACCAGAAGGCACGCTTTGGATACTGTTATGCGAGAAATCCAGCACCTTCCACGAAGAAGACGCCGTCAGTAGTCCATCTGGGACTGCCTCTAGCTCATTGAAACTCAGATCCAACGTGTGCAGCGCGGGTAAGTTCACCAGCGAATCCCCGTAAATCTGTGATACATTGTTCTGCGCCAGATCACTAAGAAAAAAGGTTAGACCACTAAAGTTCAACGAAATAACGTCTTCATCACATACATAGACTCAAGTTTGGGCAAGTTTGCCAGAGCTTGTGACTGAACTGTCAGGATCGTGCTCTGATTGAAAGCAATCGCGCTCAAAAGCGGGCAATTGCTGGCAAGTCCCGTTGGCAGCTCTCGAATCTGCGTGTTCGTGCATCTACACATCAAAACCTATGAAAAACACGTCTAACAAGCACTACAGCACAAAGTTGAGCACGTACAGGACTTCGGTAAGGTACGCCATGTTGACGAACGACTCGGTCTGCAGCTGCGTCAAAGGGTTGTTGGAGATATCTCTGTCTCCCACCAAGAGCACTTCAAAGTCAGCTCATCCAGCTCCCCAACTGCAGCGATTACAGTAGAGCAAACTCACATGTACGTGACACTGGTCGCCGCCTGGAAGAGCGCGACTGGGACGCTGGTTAACGAGTTGTTCTGCAGTGATAAAGTCGCTTCGTTCGCCAGTTCCGAGGCCGTCAGCGTCGTCACGAGGCCCCCGTCGCTGTAGAACGCGAACAAAGCGCTGGACTCACTTCCGGTGATCGTAATATTGCTCAATTGCCGCGCAGAGAGCTCCAAACTGCAGTAAAAAACATTAAAAACAATATTTCGTCAGTACTTTTTAGTAAAACACGCCTAGCAGCTCGAATACGGGGCTGTTCGCGAGGCAAAAGACTGAAATGAAGAGTCCAGACGCCACTGAACACGATGCCACTTCGACACGTACCATAGGGCGTCCTGCGTCGCCAGCAGCAGCGCCGAAAGCTGGAGAGCTCGTCCCCAAAGACGCCTCATACTGTCGCTTTTCTTCGAACTGAGCACCATGGCTACAATTGTAAATTAATTCGCGGTATTTACGGTTATAGCCTTGAAGTTGAGTGGTACACCACTGGTACACCGTGATAAGCTTGCGTCGACGCTGTTGCCAAACGCCATTTGGGGCTCAAGACACCGACGTTCCCATGTTCCTCCAGCCGCGACAGACGCGCACAGAGCTCCACGGATACTCGGTATGGAAACTAAAGTCAATGCGCTAGCTGCCCGTGCCAGTTGCACGCTGTAATTCGCAGTAGTTCTCACACAATTCGCTATTGGAACCAGGTGGAGTTCAGTCCGTTCGTGGAAAACTTGGTGGCGGTCGGAACGGCGCAATACTTTGGCATCGTGGGCAACGGCAGGCAACATGTGTACGAAATGCTGCCTGCGGGAGGTTTGGCGCCGGTGAGACGCGTGTTTTGCCGGTTTTACGGCTGAAAAACACGCAGAATTGCTCACTTTGTGTCGTGGACACAGGTCCGAGCGTTCGATACGCCCCAGGGCGTCTACGACTGCGCGTGGAGCGAGAACCACGGCCAGCAGCTTGTGAGCTCATGTGCCGACGGGTCCGTGAAGTTGTGGCACCTGCAGACGCGCGACCAGTTCCCTATTCAGAACTACCATGAGCACAAGCAGGAGGTCTCCGGAGTCAACTGGAATTTGGTCTCCAAGGACTCGTTCGCGTCTGCGTCGTGGGACGGCAGCGTGAAGATCTGGAAGCCGGAAGTGCCCCACTCTGTCTTGACATTGGCCGAGCATTCCAGCGCAGTGTACAACGCTGTGTGGAACACGCAGAACAACTCGCTGGTGGCGTCGTGTTCAGGTGATGGCACTGTGAAGATCTGGGACCTCAACAGTGCACGCTCTGCCACGACCATTGCCGCCCATGGCAATGAAGTGCTGAGTCTGGACTGGAACAAGTACAACCAGTTCGAAGTCGTCTCTGGATCGGCAGACTGCACCATCAAAGTTTGGGTACGTCGTGCTCATCAATGCGAACTTAACGACACTAACACCTCTCTTCTTCATGCAGGACATCCGAAACCCACAACGTGAGGTGCGAATGCTTCCAGGACACGGTTACGCCGTCAAGAAGATCAAATGCTCGCCCCACGACCCGGACGTGATTGCGTCGGCTTCGTACGACATGTCGGTGGGGATCTGGAACACCAAATCGCCGTATCCGCGGCTTCAGAACGCGCAGCACCACAGCGAATTCGTCTTCGGCTTCGACTTTAGTCTCTTTGTCGATGGTTTGGTGGCCTCATGCTCCTGGGACCGACAAGTGGCCGTCTGGAACTACTTCGGTGGGCCTCCACCATCGCCACCGCGTTAAGTTCGCACTAAACTAGCGCTAACCCTCGATAATCAATTGCTTCCCAATACTATCACACTACAGTACCGTAATGGAGACGCCCAAGAAGACGGGCTTCTGGACGCAGCACGTGGACCCGAGCAGCGGGGTACGCGTCTGTAGCGATACTTTAGATCCTTCTCTATCGTTTGAGACCTTTGCAGCGTGCTAACTCATAGCCGTCTTTACTGCAGCGCACGTACTTTTTCAACATGACACTGGGACGGAGCTACTGGGAGCTGCCAACCGAGTTGCAGGCGCAAGTGAAGAAGCCCACACTCGATGCATTGCGTGAGTGGGACCCTGAGGCTGCTGAGCGCAAATACGGAGCTGCTACTCAAGGATCAAGTGGAGAGGACGACGAGATCCGTCGCAAGCGGGAGGAGGCGCTGGCCAAGTCTCGAGCCGAAGCCGAAGCCCACGCTGCGTCCACCACTTTGTCTCTGGAGCAGCGGATGGCGTTGGCAGCTCAGAAGAGGAAGGCAGCGGAGGTGCAGAGCAGCTCTGGGAGCCGACAGTCTTCTTCTGCCAACTCTGAGAGCTCCAACGAGTACCTGGCACTGGTGCGTCAACTGCAGCAACACGACGATGGAGAGGAAGGAGCAGGAGGCAAGTGGCTCGTGAGGTAGAACAAGACAAAGCACACGTGTATTCGGGAGCGGTCCGTGATGCTGCGTCGCTCGTCTTCCTCTACCAAGTCACGAAATCCTCGTCGCGTGTCGCTTCTGCAATGGAAATACGTGAAAATAAAGCATCAGAATCCATTGCAAACACCATTGGAACGTGGTAAACCCACTCGTTTGTACGCTTGGTACCGATCCTGGAAGGAAATGGACTTTTCGTCATGGGCCGACGACTTCTTGGGCTTCAAGTCGAAGAGCTCCTGGATAAACGGCATCTTGGCCAGCACGCACTTCCACACTACGAGCCAACTGATACTGAGCGTGAAGAGCACGATGCACACGGCCCCGGAGACGTACGCGCCCGTCACAACGAGCTCTTCCACTCCCATGATGGCACCTTGGCTAATGACCTTCTTCAGACTGAAATGCGAACTTAACGAGCTAAGTACGCACACGACAGTGAAGTGGCGAGATGGCTTGAACGTCTTGTTGGGCTATCGAGGAGACCGAGAGGGAAGGATGTGGATATTGGTACGATGGTTCTCTATTTATTGTATGAAAGGCTACTTGGGTCACGATTTACCCGATCAAAAAGCCCAAAAAGTGACGATACGCTCTGCTCCGTGCTGCTTGATCCCCGCAAATTCATCGTTCATCGCGTACCAGCGGCAGTTGTTGCTTCGCTCTCGATCTCTGAGTTGATTTACTTCAAGGCAAATATACTCGAGTTTCCTTGATTGCTTGAACTGCACGAGCAAAGTACATTCAAAACAGGAGACGACGTCGCGGTCGAGAGCGCAGGCTTCCGGCCCTTCGAAAGAACAGCGACGTCCTTCTACAGTTCCATTGTAGTGTACGCGCGCACTTGGGTCGTTCACGCCTCACTTGGGCATTTTCTTGCGACTGCTCCTCCTGTATACGTCGCTTCTTGCTCTGCATCCGTTCCAACTGCTCACGCGCTTGCTGTTGCTGTTGCTCTCGCTCGAGCTCCCGCTTGGTCTTCCTGAACACGAGCGGTTTGGCAAGCGGTTTGGCCACAGGAGCAGCATTGGGGGCGTCCTGCACCTCAAGTGTTCGCCGTCTTGGACTGCGTACTCGAGGCATCTCTCTGATCAACTGCGCGCAATGCTCCTGGTGCTCCATCGTCGCCAATATACTGTGTAGCGAACGACTGTGAAGCAGCAAACCCGTCATCGAGTGCCACGACCTCCTCGGCGCCACTTTGGAGCTCCTCATCCCCGCCATAACCTCACGATCCCTTTGTAACTGCAGCAAATGGAGCACAACTGTCAGTCCACGTAGCAAACACTGACGTCCATTGCTGAAAGTATTTACCTGTTAGTCTTGCAGTTGCAATCTAGTTCTAGATCAATACCAGCGACGGGATCGAGAGCCCTCGTGTCCTCGAGATGGAAGTTTGCACTCTGTTGACACCCTCGATAATCATACGTTCGGATGTTTGAATTCAAAAATTGAACCGCGAACTTAAGGTGCAGGGTGGTGCACATACTGCTACGTACGTCACATCACTTCGAACTTAATACGTACTTAGTGATCGACCCCCCCCTCCCTCGACGTCACTATCACTGCCAAGATGGAGGCGCTACAGGACAAGAAGGTCGAGTTCTTCTCGATGGAGAACATGAAGAACAACGAGAAGGCGGTGGAGTACGTGCACACGTCTATGTGCGTCATCGCTGGCTGCATCGCCGGCATCACAGGCATGACGGGGCTCCAGGGGTTCGCGTTCCTGGCCGCCGCCTACGTGTTCACGGCGCTGGCGCTCTTGGTCTTCAAGCTCGGCATGGACGTCAAGGTTTACTTCAACACGAGCGCCTTGTCCTTCATCTTCGCGGGCGTCATGTCCCAGGCGCTGTCCTTCATCCTCTTCTGGACGCTCTCCTACGGACTCGTGCATATTTATTGACCGACCCCAAGAGCCAAGAGAGACGAACGAACGCTGCAATACTCAAGGACAGGATATACAGCCTACAGAGAGCTGAGGATACTAGAAGAGGTTGAAGTGCAGGGTTTACTGCTGCAAGCTGTCAAGAAATCGAGTCAGGTGTCCAGAGACCACGTTGATACAATCTCACATCCTGCTTTGCGTACTTCCCTTTACAGCTCTGTAACGTGTGTCGTCAATGCAGAAGGAGCCACAACAACAAGCTACTAAGTACAGGTTTTCAATTGCAACGGGACACAAGACAAGAAACTCAGCACTTGTGTTGTCTGGCCTATCGATTGTGATCCCTGCAGGTATTACACTCCAAGGTGGTGGTTTATTTGCGCTGCGCCTCCTGCATCTTCTGCTGCATGATCATGAGCACGGCCTCGAGCATGTTGCGCTTGCCTTCGATCACTGTCTTGAGCTGCTCCGTGTTGCTCTGCAGGAACTCGACCTTGCGGTCCATGAACTGCTCGGCCTTGGCCACCGACTGCTCCACGAAGTAGCCCGTGCCCACGTCCACCAGCACCTCCGTCTTATTGGCCAGTTTTCCGGGCACAAACATGGACGCCGTGAGCGGCACGAGCACTTCCTTGTCCAGATCCGCCGCCGCCATCCCCTGCAGCGCCTCCTTGGACTCGGAGAAGCGCGACTGGGCCTCGCGCAGCCCGCCGAACGACGTGGTGAGCTGCTGCAGCTCCTTCTCCAGCTGGCCCTTGAGCGCGTTGAGCTGCTCCAGCGACAGATCCACCAGGTTCACCTCGTTCGCGTCCGCCATCTTCCAGTCGAATTACTGCCCTCCATAAGCGGCTTTTCCACCTAATACTGTACTAAATACAGAAAGCATTGTACTAAATCCAGAAACATTTTGTATTTTCCTTTATTATCACCAATTATTGTATTGAACAATTATTGTATTTCGTGTTGGCAATAATTGTTTTCATTTCCGAACGGGCGCCAAAAGACACAGGTGAGTGTATCATAATGGCCACGGACGTCTCTCGGCTGCTGGTGGTGGGTCCGGACCACGACAGCAAGGAGGAAGTGGTCTCTAAGCTGCGTCAGCTCTGTGGGGACTCGGACATCGACGCTCAAGACGCCGCCAAAAGCGACGTGGCGGTGTTGAACCTGCAGACGCAATACTACCGAGCACGCGTGGAAATCCACGTGCATCGCGTGCTGGACAACGCCCCAGAGCCGGCGCTGCAGTTCGAGTTGCGCGACTACGAGGCGCTGCTGTGTGTGGTGGACGCTGCGCGACGCGAGAGTTTCCTGCACGTGCAGCGCTTCGTCAAGCGCACAGTGGACACGCTCCCGTACGACGTGTGTCTGCTGGTTGCCAGCACGGCGTCGGCTACGAAGGAGAGCATCCAGAAGATGGAGCAATGGAGCCAGGACAATGGATTGGAGTTTGTGGATCTGGATGATGAGGCAACGCGTGGAGAGGACGACGTCATTGACGAGAAGCGCGGCATCGAGCGCGTGCTGGAGGCGCTGCACTGCAACATGTGGCGGTCCATGGAGATGGCACCGAAGGAGGCGCTGGCTTCAATGAAGGACGCGACGCCGGAGACGCCGGTGGTTGTTGCAAAGGAAGAGGCAGAGGGGAGGAACAACCAAGTGGAGCAGAACGATGAGGTAACGGACGACTCAAGACTGCAAGCATTGTTGCAGGCACTGGAGATTGCAGGAGGACCTGGTGCAGCTAGTGGAGACGCAGATGGAGGAGACGCGGACGATGACATCGACATGGCTCAATTCAGTGCGCTCATCTCAGAAGTCCGAAACGTTCGCGACCAAGGCGATTCCCTCACAGACGAGCAGCGACGTGAACGCGCTGCCGAAGTGGCCATGAAGCTCTGGAGCTTTTTGGGCGCCGACGACGAGGACGGTGCCGCGAGTGACTCGGACTAGCGTCTGTTAATTGCGTGGGAAGGCGGGGGGATTGCGGTTTGGCAAATAGAGCTGCAGTGATTGGACATGATCTTGGCCATGGCGATGGCTTCGTTATACATGTATCTACATGTAGACCTATTAGCTTGAATAGGTAGGCTATCCCTATCAATGTCAAAGCGCGCCAATCAATTGATAAGGATGCAATTCAGGTAAATACAGTTCCAGTGGTAAGTGAGTATGCCAGATGAAGATACCAGCTAACAGAGCATCCAACTTCCGGCAAGGACAGTCTTTAAGAATATTAAAGAGCAAATCCATAAAAAAATATATTTCAACTCACCTCGCCTTGCTACTCCATCCCTAAAAGGTCATTTTCAAGCGCAAATGAGTGATTCATAACTTTAACTTACAAAGTATGATTGATTTACAGATGACGTACCCAATTGAGGGATTCGAGCTTGCAGAAACAGCAGCAGCCACATCATCAGCCTCAATTGTAGCTTTTTTCCAATTCTTTTTCATAACAAACGCGAGTTGTTGAAGAGGATATCGGTGCGTTGTTCTGTAAATCACAGCCAGCAATAGTGCGAGGTCCCCACCTCCAACAGTCCATACATGAAAATGTTACGAATCATTACCCAGAAGGCAGCATTGTCGAGTTCCTGAAACGGAGGATAAAATTCGCGATTGGGCAAGTGAAATGTGATCATCAAGTAGCAACCTGAACATCGTACAGATTAGTCAATACAAATTGGGTCCCCGGTGAATTCTAAAGTACAGCCTTACCATACATGACAGGCGTAAGCACCTCGACGAACTCACTCAACAAGAAAAACTCCGTCAAAAACACAATTTCAAGAGCTCTTTGAAGTAGCACACAGCGCTCTTGAGGCGTAATACGAAGCATACTTGCAAGTTGTGTTGTCAGAAGCAGGCCCTGCAAGGAATCCGTCAGCAGGGAGAATTTGAGCAGCACCTCGGTTTACTCTTGATGGATTTAACATGTCTCCTTGTGTGGGAGCTATCCGCGCTTTGCTCGTCAATATCATTCTCATTCTGGTTGCATTTCGGAGAGAAGACACGTAAAAGTTAGCTGCCTTGGAAGAGGACATACAGTGAGCCCGTAATTGCTGCTGATTTATCTCCGGGTATTTGGTCGCTAACGTCAATGCAGTGGCGATGATTTCATCTGT
>AUWJ02005541.1:0-12128 GCA_000468175.2 Phytophthora cryptogea
ACGACCAAAGGCACGATGAAGCGCCGGATGGGTAGCGACGCGCGGAAGCGTCTGGGCGCGTACGAGAAGCACGCAGAGATCGGGCGCGGCACTTACGGCACCGTGTACCTCGGGTACCACGCCGAGTCTCGGGCGCGTGTGGCCATCAAGAAGGTGCTGGGGCCGTTGGAAGCCGGACGCCACGAAGCCGAAATCCTCTCCAAGTGTCAAGACGCCACGTACGTGGTACAGGTGCGTTCTAGCAGGTTTCCAGCTGGCGCCAAGCGCTCCTCCGCTTGCCAGGACACTGAACTGCTTTATTCTGACGTTTCCGCTGCTTCTGTAGCTGCTGGAGACGGTGGAGCTCAATGACAAGCTCTTTTTGGTGCTCGAGTACATGGACAGCGACCTGGAGACGCTGATCGGCGCCACCGAGAGCGTCCCCGAGCTGGAGGTGGCCCAGGTCAAGACGTACTTGAAGATGCTGCTGCTGGGCGTCGAGGAGCTCCACTCGCGCGGAATTTTGCATCGTGATTTGAAGCCCAACAATCTGTTGCTGTCCAGGTCGCAGCACTGCGCCAAGATCACAGATTTTGGCATGGCGACCGTGATCGAGAAGGAGAGCGAGGAGGAGGATGGAGATACAGATGTGGACGATGCGTCCGCCGAGAAGAAGAGGCCCAAGAGGTCGGTGCAAGTTGTGACGAGGGCGTACCGAGCGCCCGAGATCTTCTTTGGCGAAGAGAGGTATGGCTTCGAAGTGGACATGTGGTCTGTGGGATGCATCTTTGCCGAGATGCTGCTACGGCGTCCATTAGCCGATGGGACCTCAGATATTGACCAGCTGAGCAAGATTTTCGCTGCGTTGGGCTCGCCGGCTGAGAACGGGTGGGAAGAAGCAAGTGAGTTGCCCTTCTTCCTCCGTTTCAAGGACACGAATCCGACGCCGCTGGCAGGGCAGTTCTCAATGTTGTCGCCTGCAGGGGTTGATCTGCTGGCTCAAATGCTGCAGTTGAACCCGATGAAGCGTATCTCAGTACGCAAAGCGCTCCAGCACGAGTTCTTCAGCGAGAAGCCCGAGCCTGCAGCCCCCACCGATCTGATCATCGTGGATGTCCCGGACCGTGTAGAGCCCCCTGTCATCGACGGCGTGGACGTCGTCGCCGCAGCAGATTCTAGCCATACATTTATGATCAAAGGTCGACGACTTTTGTAGACAAAACACGAAAGCTTACAAGCAAGCCATTGTCAATGTCACAAGCGAGGATGCGTATTGCCGTTAAGCGATCCACACGCAGCTGCAATCTCTAAAGCGACCGTAATGGACACGCGGTCTCTCATAGTGCGTTGCTAACTCTAACCGAGACGCGCTGGACGACCGACACCGTTGCTCCTTATCCCTTCTTGATCTTGGTCTCGTTAAAAATCACGTGCTGCCGGACAATCGGGTCATACTGCAAGCAACAAAGCACAACTCCGTCAATACAAAACCCTGCACCATCCACCTCTCCATCCATGGTCATACCTTGCGGAGCGAGAGCTTCCTCGTGACGTTGCGCGGGTTCTTGGTCGTCGTGTAGAAGAACCTGTGGCAAGAGAACGAAACGTCCAGGACGCGTCAGAAAATGCCAATTAGGAGCTATCAATGCACACATCTGGACGCACCCAGTGCCAGCCGCACTCAGCATCTTGATCACCACGTTTTTGGCTTTTCCCTGCGTGGAAACGGAGCAACAAAGCGTCGGGTTAGTGCTTGGGGGTTCGTGTTCATGTTTGCAGCTTCATAACTCGGCGAGTTCCGCGTGCATTTCAACGAAAGAGACGGGGTCGGACAGAAGAAGCACAGCATCGGCTGTAGGTGATGGTGCAACGCTGTCTCCCGCTTCCTTGTTTCCGTGCACGCGCCGCCAAGACGAGACCATTGCGCTGTACCTTGGCCATCTTCGCTGCTTCGCTCTGCCAATGAGGACCACAAAAAAACTGAGGCCAAATTGGATGGCGTGGACCACGTAATCGTACTTAAATAAACTGTTACGGTAATTGCATTTCATAAGGTCGTTGAGACATGTTTTTGATGATCGACATCCTGTAGACGAAAGCTATTTGGAGATGGATGCACTTTGATGCACTTTGTTGACGAGCTGTTGCTTGTTGCCTGCATGGGAAGATGGCGAACGATATATTTAGTTCTTCTGTGTTGTTTGGCTACTGCTGTCGCCGCTTGTTAGTACATAGCTGGTCTCCCTCCTCTCGACTTCATCTATAGACATGAAAGACGCGGCGGAGAGCTCGACGGCAATGACCACGAGCTGCAATCGAAGCGATCTCGCCCTCAACTTCCCACAAGATGAATACTCGCTCATGTTCCCGCCCTCTCCGGAGCATTCGCCGAGTGGCAGTAGCTGCAACAGTTGGGCGTCTGGGGCTGCGTCACCCACTAAGGGCTGCTCGAGCTCCGATGCCCCCAGTCCAGACATCAAGACCAAGAAGTGGACTCGCAAGGAGAAGATCGGACAAGGGTACGTACAGAGCTCAATGGTTGTGTATTCGCTGTCGTTGTTGCTTACAAATAAAAATGTGCTGGAAAATGGACAGTGCACAGGGCTCCATCTACCGTTGCGAGGAGACCAACACCGGAAGAGAGGTGGCCGTGAAAGTCATTTGGACGCGCGAGTTGTCGCCTGCAGCAGTTGAAGCTGTCAAGAGGGAAGTGAAAACGATGAAGCGACTTCGACACCGATACTTGGTGCGCTATCTGCAGGCTACTGAGAAGAAGCAAAGTGAATTGAGAATTTACATGGAGTTTGCAGCTGGCGGTTCACTAAGCTCTCGATTGTCTCGTTCTGGAGCGCTTCCCTTAGCTCTTGTGAAGAGATATACCCGACAATTATGTGAAGCTCTGCAGTATCTACATCAAAACGGAATTGCTCATCGCGACATCAAGTGTGCGAACATTCTCCTCACCGCTCCGAGTAGAAATGCCGATCGCGAAGGTTCTCGTGCTGATATCAAGCTGGGCGACTTCGGAACTTTCAAGGTCGTCGGCTGCGCTTCACTTGTTGGAGGACTGAAGGGTACTCCACACTGGATGGCTCCCGAAGTGATCCGCCAACAGAATATGGAGGACGATGGCAATCACGAGCGATGGTTTCGTGCTGATGTGTGGAGTCTTGGTTGCTCGGTGCTTGAAATGCTCACAGGTCACTCGCCTTGGCAACAGTACAGCAATCCACTCACAGCCATGTACCAAATTGTATCCAGCGACCACACGCCAACAATTCCGGCTGATGCTTCTGAAGAGGTACGTCACGTGCTTTTCTTTCCGAGCAATTGAGATATTCACAGTATTTTTGCATGGTTGTACATTAGACCGCCTCGTTCCTCAAGTTATGTTTGCAGCGAAACCCAGAGCACCGCGCTACGATTAAACAGCTCCTAGCCCATCCGTTTGTTCGAAGTGCCACTGAAACCTCGGGCAAACCGAAAATGAAATCGTCAAAGCATCGGATGAAGCGTCTTGTGGATGCAAACGTCAACAGCATTGGTGCGGCCTGTAACCAACAAAGCTCGCACTCTTTGCCATCTACACCGAAGATGAAGGCAGGAAACGATTTGGCTCCAGAGCCAGAGCCGCATGAGGACTCGTCAACACATTCGCATATGGAGAGTCCTTGCAGACTGAAGACTCTCAATTTGAAACCTCTGTCTCCGCGGACACCGCTGCAGGAAGAAAACAAGAGGACCCCCCAGCCTCCTGCACTTCAACTTGCTCGAGCGGACATGTTGGGGTCCCCACAAACAATGTCTCCAGCGAAACTCCGACTTCCTCGAACCCCCAGGTAAGAAGTGACGAGACAACTCGAAATCACGTGTCCAACTTGTTCACGTTTCCGAACTGTGTGCGTTTGCGTAGATTAAAGCCGCTCGAGCCGATAAAGAAGCCGGCAGCGTCGACCGTCACTAACCAGGACACCAACGCGAGTCCTTCCTCCATGAGCCCGGCAGCAACAAGCATTCTGATGCCGAAAATGCCTGCAAATATTTCACGAGGAACATCCGCCGGGTCGAGGCGATTACCGAGGCTGCATGACTTGAAGACGGGAAGTGATCTCGAAAACCTTTCAATTTCACCTATCCGGCTCAGACGGATCGCCACTGCGCCAACAACAGCAACAAGCTTGGAAACCGGTGAAGATATTTTCCCAGATACCATCCGACTGCCTCCACTGAGTGCCCGGCCAGCAAAAACTCGGTGCAGTTCTGCGTCCAACTCAGCCCGTAGCAACTAAAAGCAACTATAAAGTCTGGAATCAAAGTGAATAAATACTAAAGTCCTACAATATGAATGCAAGTTCTCAAGAGCCGCGCAGTCTCCGGTGCTAATCAGCTCCGTGTCAGCTTCGCGGTCTCCTCCAGCTATGGGTTCCACTGCACAATCAGAAGTAGAGATTTCCGTTCCTGCTCCTCGTGTCCACAAAGAGCTCCGGTCTGTTGTTTCTGCTGAACATCGTGTCACCATTTCCGTCTCTCTTTGGTTCCCTCATAGGCTCCTCCTTGTCGTATCCTTCCTCCTCCACCAAACTCGGTCCAGTAGCTGCTGCGATCTCGTGCCACGGGATCTCAATGGACAGCCACATGGCCATCACCAGCACCCCAACCAGTGCCAATGGCGCCATGCCCGCCAGCAACGGGCCACGCAGCACGCCATCCAGCCGTCCGGAGCTCTCCAGCAGCCCTACAAACAGCGCCGCCAGCCAATGGAAGACGCGTTTGCGCCACAAATACGGCAGCTCTTCGTCTGCAAAGTAGAGCATCACCAGCACCTCCACCACCTCATAGTAAAAGGCCAAGGCGGCCGCTTCTCGCCAACAAGACGCTTGGCCTCCTCGAAGTGACGCGAACACAGCCACGCCGCCCAACGTGGCGCCCCAGATGAAGACGCGCGCCCAGAAGAGCAGCCAGAGCACCACTTTGCGGTCCTTGTGGCGCTCGAAGACGCACGGGAAGCTGCGCTGCCATTGGCGCAAGCCTTCGGTCAGTCCGTGGTACACGACGGCGCAGCACGCGGCCTTGAGCTGCAGCTCGGACGGCAGCAGCGACCCCCACACCAGCAGCATCAGGACGGCGCCCAGTACGCGCGCGAGCAGCAGACGGCGCTGGATCTCGAGCGTCAGCACCACGGCGCCCAGCACCACGAGGTAGGCGAGCAACAAGCCCATGGCGTGACGGTTGTTTATTGTAGACTTGGCGTTTGTATGTTGCAGATGGAGAGCGGAAAACTGGTGAAGAGTGGGAGCGGTGAGGATAAAGGGCATAATGCTGGAGTGGTGCAGAATGGAAGCGGATGGGATATGTGTTGCAAAATGAGAGCGGAAGGCATGCTTGGTTCATGGCGGACGACTGTAAAGGAGATGGTCGTCCGTGCGATGAGGAAGATGACTAAAAGACGCAGCAAATGTAATAGCTGAAGAAACGTGTCAGGTATTGCGGTCAAAAGCGGCAACGTAGTATGTCAGCACAGAGATTCCTCCTAGCGCAAGCGAAGTCGGGTACGTGTTGTGGTTCAACAACGCAAGCGAGACTTTGCAGATCGCAGCGAGTAAAGCTCTGCCTGAAATTGAGGCTGCGAGCACTAGCGAAACGGCGCAGCTCAGAAGGAGGCAGCGACGGCAACTGTCAGTGTATTGGTCTGCAAATTGCAGTCGCTGCCGCTTTCGGACAGCTGGAGAGGGATTCCTCGGCTGGTTGCACCTCTCGACGCGCGACGCCTTTGCGTTGTGGTGGCCGCCCTTCCGATGCAACCCCACGACGGAGAAGCAGAGAAGGGTGGGGCGGAGACGTCCAAACTTCTGACGCTCACCACCGCTTTGCCCCGCCGAAATGCGGTTCGTTGAACCCATCGCGGCCAGCGTGGCGAAAGCGTCGACACGTCGCCATTTGGCGCTGCCGACACCTTCTCCGGCATGTGAAGCGCACAGTTGGTCCCTCCTTCCCCTTACAGCGGCGGCCCATCCACATATCCGATGAATCAATTCTCGCAGTGCTCTGCTCCATACAATTTGTCATCACCCTCATCTCCTCACAGTATCCACTCTTGCAGGTTATCGTTGTGTGGAGCAATCGCCTTCGCCATCTGATACCCTCGCCGCCATAATTGAGATCGCCACCACCCGACCGCCGGCTTCTCCGACACCACACCACCGCGCCATGGCCGACGCGCTGCAGACGGCGCAAACGGGCGTGGATGTGCGGCTAGATGAGCGCAAGATGTACGTCGTGGAGTGGGCGGACGGCGCCGCCTTCGGCTTCACGGTCACGCCTGTGCAGTCGGACCGGGGCACCGTCTTGTGCCTCGCCCGACGCACGGCCACGAGCGCCACCGCCGGCCTACAGGACGTCGTGCCGGGCGACATGCTCATCGCCATTGGAGACGAGAAGGTCTACCACTTGGGCGCCGGCAACGCCACCAAACTGCTGCGCTCCGTGCAGAAGCCCGTGCGTCTAACGCTGCAGCTGTCGCCGTACGGCGCCACCGCCAAAGACCTGCCGGACCTCGCCCCGAATGAGTACACGTACTTGTGGGAGTCGGGTCCGCTGGGCATCGTCCTGACGACGGACCCCAAGAGCAAACTGCCGCTGGTCAAGCGGTTCACAGGTAAAGCCGACAGCCCCGCGCTCGAGAGAGACGTCAAGGTCGGAGACGAACTCGTGTACGTCAACCAGACGCCCACGAGCGACCACTCCATCTCGGCCATTATCGGCATCATCAAGGAGCTGCCCAAGCCCATTACGCTGCGGTTCAGGAAACCCTTGGCGGAGGAGCTGCAGATGGAGCTACCGGAGCTGGCAGAGGGGGAGTATGACTTCCTGTGGGAGTACGGCTCGCTCGGACTCGTGGTGGGCACGTCGGCCGATGGACTGCCCTACGTTCGGTCGTTTACGGGCAAGGGCACATCCAAGCAGCTCGCACAGGTGCAGGAGAACGATGAGATCATCCTCGTGAACGACAGGTCAGCCAAGGACTACGGCTTCCACGAGACCATGCAGTACATTATGAACGTGCCCAAGCCGGCGGTGATTCGGTTCCGTCGGCCTCTGGCCAACAGGAGCAAGGCCAACAAGTCAATGGACAGCGCTACGATGCAGATGGCCGCTGTGAATTTGGGAACTCCTCCGCAACCACAGCGAGCTCCGTCCCCCGTACACCGCTCCCAGAGTGCTACAATAGCCCCACCCGCGCCAGCTCCTGAACGAAACTTCTCATCGCGCAGTAACTCGGCTGCAAGCGAGGCTGAGGCCACTCCTGGATTGCTCGGATACCGGAGCGCGCGCAGCAACAGCTCCCCCTTCAATCCATCTCGCTACCAGCACTCCAGCAAGTACCAACCTCAGCAGCACCTGCCAGTGCAGGTGACCGAAGACCTGTCGTTTGGTCAGGCGCAGGGCTACGGGGACAACGGTTATCAGTCCCAGCCGCAGCAGCCGTCGTACCAACAAGCACCACCACAGCAGCAGTCCTCTTATCAGCCATCGCCGCTGCAGCAGCAGTCCTTCCAGCAGCCACAGCAGCAACTCTATCAGCAGCCTTCGTTCCAGCAGCAGCCTCAGGCCGCACCACAGATGGAAGAGGAGGAGTTCTTCGAGATCGACTCGAACGCGTACTATCAGATTCAGTGGACTGACGGCCCGTTCGGCTTCACCGTGCGCGAGGCGCAATCGAAGCAGGGTTCGGTGGTCCTTATCACCAAGCGCACAGGCAAGAGCACGTGTGCTGGTCTGCGGCGCGTGGCCGTGGGCGACATCTTGATTAAGATCGGCGACAAGGACGTTCGTCAACTAGGGTTCGAGCGCGCCACGATGCACCTGCGCACCGTGCCCAAGCCCGTCGTGTTGACTTTTCAAGCCATCGATTAGCAGTTGCAAGGGCAAGAAGAAGAAAAAGATCAGAGACCAGCAATGGTTTGTTTGTGTAAGGTCGCCAACGGGTAGCGAGCGAGCAACAGGTAGAGGATACAGGGCAAATTGAGTCAATCGTTATCACAGTTATATGCGCATGTTGCAGTTGTACAGGTCGATCCTATTTTCATGTGTGGGGTGAACAGTGAGAGCGGACCGAACAAGCTCGACAATGGTCGGAAAACATTCGAGTCCTCCAGTGACTCATGAAGCAAGGAGTTGTGCAGAGGACTGACGTGTAGTATACGCTTTTGTAGGGTAAAACTACTTTTCAACGCGAAAATATACACGAGTATTTTTACGGTCGGTCTGGCCCCAGTCGTTACGAGTCTCTCCTTAGCGGCTCAGACCTGGCGGCCCTCGCACTCTTGGCGGCACTTGGGAAGCAGCCGACACGCGGTCAAGAGCTCAGAGTCAATTTTGCAGCTTCGAGGCGACGACATGGCGGACCAAGTCCCTGCAGGTTTCAATGAGAAGTACCGCATCGGACGTGTGATCGGTGAAGGTGTGCTAGTGAACCGTCTGCATTATACCTGATACCGTCATGTTCTAACCATGGGCTTTGTGTACAGGCAACTTTTCCGTCGTGAAGGAATGCACCAACCGCAGCACAGGCGATCGGTTCGCCGTCAAGTGCATCAACAAGGCGGCGCTCAACCCCAAAGACCGCAGCAACCTGGTGCAGGAGATCGACATCCTCAAAGACGTACGTCCTTACGTTCTGAAATTTGAATTACTTTTAGTCGTCCTCAACGGTCTTGGGACATGCACTACAGATGAGTCACCCGAATATCATTAGGTTATTCGACGTGTACGACGGAGATGGCCCCATGTGCTTCCTGGTGATGGAGTTCGCCGAAGGTGGCGAGCTCTTCGATCGCATCATCGCCAAGGAGTACTACACGGAAGCCGAGGCCAAAAAGGTGGTCAAGGTCGTGGCCAAGGTGCTGCGTTACTGCCACTCGGAAGGAGTGACGCATCGCGACCTCAAGCCGGAAAACCTGCTCTACGCGGATGAGACCGAGAACTCGGTGATCAAGATCGCCGACTTTGGGTTTGCCAAGCTGGTTACAGAGGAGACCAACATGTCCACGATGTGCGGCACCCCGGGCTACTACGCGCCGGAGATCGTCCGCAAGCTGCCGTACGACAGCAAGTGCGATATCTGGAGTCTCGGTGTCATCGCCTACATCCTGTTGTGTGGGTTCCCTCCGTTCTACGACGAGAACCAAGTGGAGGAGATGCGGAAGGTGCGTTCTTTTTGATTGAGGACCCAAGGCTGCAAACGATGGTGCTGACGTTTTAATCGTATGACAGATCCTCAATGGCGACTTTGAGTTCGTAGCGCCGTATTTTGATGGCGTCTCGCAGCAGGCCAAGGACCTCATCTGCAAGATGTTGGTGGTTCAGCCGTCCAAGCGTCTGTCAGCCCAGGAAGTGCTCGACCACCCGTGGTTCAACGACATCAAGGAAGCAGACGACGACGCCCCAGTGCTCTCAGTGGGCAAGAACATGAAGGAGTCCCGGCGTTTGACGGCACGCAGCAAGTTCCGTGCCGGCGTGGGCGCCGTCATGGCAGTGACCAAGACGCAGCGACTTCTGAGAGCCGCTCGCAGTCCGCCAACTTAAATTTGATCAGCCAGTACTGCGTTAGGTGGTCTGCTGAGACTTGTGCTTGGGCGACCAGCGTGGAATTGCTAGGAGCGTTCACTAATATCATCACAATCACACTGGGTAAGTGCTTGCGTACTTCGTTGCATTTTGGTTGTAAACAAGTTCCTGTGGTCACAAAGCTGTTCACAGCCGTGAATGAGGAAGAGCTTTCCTCTATGTACGGTGGTGTCGAAGCGTTTTGCTGTGCGATTGCCAGACTAGGAGTTCGTATTACTGTAGTAAATGTTTAGGCTGAGACGGACGCAGTACAACATCCCAAGAGCACCACGTTGCTACACGTCCGACGGCCATCCGTCTGGTAAACTGTCGTTTTATCGCAATGCACGAGCTTTGAACTCCTACGCCACAGCATGCGCTAGGCTGAAATCTCCAACAATTTTGCCATTTCTCAACGCGCTCGATCATTCCGACCCGCCTTCGAACACTGCAAGACTGGTTCTCGTCCTGAATCAACCGCAAGTATGGGTCCGTTGATACTAGGCGCGTTAGTTGCTGGTATTCTAGCGCATGGCAACTTGGTCGAAGCTTCGGGCGCCACCGGCGTTCCAGTGGGTTTTGCGACTGGCACTACCGGAGGAGGAAGTGCCGAGCCCGTATACCCGACAAGCATCGAGGAGCTCTCGAAGTACCTCAGCGACGACCAACCTCGCGTCGTCGTTTTGAAGCAAGAGTTCAACTTCGTCGGTACGGAGGGCAAGACCACGGGCGATGGCTGCAGACCGACGAATAACCAACAGTGCATCGCCAAGAAGAACGGATTCTTGGGGCAAGATGTGATTCTCATGGATGGTGATACGAGTATGAAGAACACCGGCGGCTGCGATAGCGGAGGTGTTGCTGTGAAGGTGACCTACGACAACGCCGCCAAGACCCCGCTGACGGTTGCGAGCGACAAGACTATCGTGGGTGAAGGCACGAAAGGTGTGCTGAATGGCAAAGGACTCCTGATCACCGGCAGCAACGTGATCGTCCAGAACATCCACATCACCAACCTCAATCCGCATCTGGTGTGGGGTGGCGACGCCATTTCGATGGGCGCGAGCAGCAGCAAGACAGGCATCAAGAACGTGTGGATCGACCATGTCAAGATCTCGTCAGTTGGGCGTCAGATGATCGTCGTTCATTATGGCGGCGCTGCGGGGCTAACGATCAGCAACTCGGACTTCGACGGCAGAACGAAATACTCCGCCTCGTGTGACGGTCACCACTACTGGGGATTCCTTATCTATGGCTCGACGACCCAGATGAGTCTGCTGGGAAACTACATCCACTCGACGTCAGGACGCTCGCCGAAAATTGGCGGTGAATCGGACATGAATGCGATCGTCCATGCTGCCAACAACTACTTTGAAGACAACACCGGTCACGCGTTTGACGTGCGGCAGAATGCGTACGTTCTGGCGGAAGGTAACTACTTCTCGTCGGTCAAGATGCCAAACATGGAGGAATCGGAAGGAAGTTTCTTCGTACCGGCGACGGGCAATGAGTGCAAGGCAAATATCGGACGTGACTGTGAGATGAATGTGCTCACTGACAGTGGCAAACTCGCAGGCTATGGCGAAGACGCAGTGGGCAACCAGATCAAAACGTTTCAAAAACAAATCGGCGGGTATGCAGCTACTGCGGCAGCAAAACTATCGGCAGCGAGTGGAAACTTTGGTGTTGGAGCTTTGGGGAGCAGTGTCGCGCAGTCAAGTGGCTCCGGTGATTCTGTCGCTCAATCAAGTGGGTCTGGTGACTCCGTCGCTCAGACAAGTGGGTCTAGTAATGGCACTGGAACATCGAGCACTGATTCATCTGTCAACACTCAGCAGACGCAATCTCCTAGTGGAACCCAAACTGCACAAGAAACTTCAGCTCCGGCACCTGCAACTAATGCCGGATCGATGTCGCAAACGGAAGCTTCATCTACAGGGTGGTCTCAAGCGGGATCATCTTCTTCAGAGAGTCCAGACTCCCAATCGCAAACAGAGGCGCCATCGACTCAAACAGGATCGACAGAGACTCCATCTCAATCGTCTACAGCGAGCAGTACTCCCCAGGCCGTGGCGTCTGCGTCTAGTTCAGTGCAAGGATTCGCGGCCGGCACTACTGGAGGTGGCAACGCTGAACCAGTATACCCTACCACCATCGAAGAGCTATCGACGTATTTGAGCGATGACCAAGCCCGCGTGATTGTGCTCAAGCAGGAGTTCGACTTCGTTGGTACTGAAGGGAAAAGCACGAGCGCTGGCTGTCGCCCAACGAATAACCAGCAATGTCTTGCGAAACACAACGGCTTCCAAGGACAAGATGTGATTCTCATGGATGGCGATTCGAGCATGAAGACGACAGGGGGTTGTGATAGCGGGGGTATCCCGATTCAAGTGACGTACGATAACGCGGCGAAGAAACCATTGACCGTCTCAAGTGATAAGACTCTGGTTGGTGAAGGCACAAAGGGTGTCCTCAGCGGCAAGGGTCTACTAATTGAAGGCAGCAACGTGATCATTCAAAACATTCACATCACGAATCTGAAT
>AUWJ02005543.1:0-10283 GCA_000468175.2 Phytophthora cryptogea
TCCGTTCGAACTGATCACATCCACCATAGCATGAAGAAGACGCACGGCATGACGCAGAATGAAATCGAGATCCTGGCGCAGCGCTGGACTGAGACGATCATGCTGCTTGCTAAAGTGAACCTGCAGCAGCACACTTGTCTTCACGTGCGCCTGGCCATAGTCTCCTCCATTTGCCACGGGGAACTTGAGGTGCTTTGCAAGCCCCTCTAGTTTCTTGTCTTCGCCATAACGGCTAGGCAGGTCACTAAATTCAGTAGCCGATGACAGAATCGTCAGAAGTGCGCGCACCTTCGAGTCCGCCTTCAGGCTGCATGCGAATAGCTCGATCGTAGTATACTTGATATAATAGTAGGCCGCAATCATACCCAGGTTCAGCGGCGCAAGACGCTCCTCACCCTCGTCGTCTTCCTCTTCTTCAACGACCTGAATGCAGCGCGACTCCTCCAATGCGTTAACCGTAGTTTCCACAAGTTCTGAAAGGTGATCTGACAGGTGCATGTTAGTTGCGCCCTGCAGGTTGTAGTAGTTGGGGTTCTTCATGAACCGGCGATACATGAAGGTCCACGTTAGATAGTCCACCGCGTCCTGCTTGCTTTCGATGGTCTTAGTCACGATCTCAGCGTTAATGTGGTCACTCAAAAAGTGTTCAAGCTGCGATTCCACAGGCAACGGGTCGTACAGGAAATTGGCATAGAATTTCTTCTTGGACGCGTGGCACAAGAGGACGCATTTCACAGTAGGTGAGGCAGAGTGATTGGCAAACTTCGTCATCTGAAAAACGTCAGCGAGCTGGTAGTCCACATAACGGTGCTCCCGACCGTCGTAGAACTGCGTTCCCATAACCACCACCATAAACGCATTGATCTGGGCACTCCGCAGCTCCCATGCCATCGACTGAGGGACGATTAGCACCTGAATCTTGCCAGTCGCAAATCGGTGCAAGACGTACTCGCGATTCCGCGTCGACATCGTATCGGTACAGTAGCCCACACCGTTTTCCAGAGTGTGTAGCAGTGCAGCATCTTCCAGCGGCAAATCCACCTTGTCCTTCGCGGAGTGAGAGACAAATTTCTGGGGGTCGTTCTCTGCCAGTGCAAACGTGATCAAATCGATCGCGCTCAACTGTGCCTGCTTGGCTGACGGCACAAAGACAACAACGGGCTTCTTCTCCGCTTGGTTTGCGACAGTATTGTACAAAGGTTTGGCCATAGCCAACATACGAGAGGAGAAATCGTTGATCTCGAATCCCTGAACACGGATTTCCAGAGGCTGTGGGCGAACGTTCGGGTGGAAGTTGAAGATACCTTCAGCTGCATTGGCGCCGAGCCACTCACCAACATCACGAGCGTTTGCAATGGAGTTGCTCATAGCCAAGATGCGCATCCGTCCTCCTCGTTCACCAGCTGCTTTCTTCTTTTTCTCCATGTCAGCACCAATGAAGCGCATCCGCGACATCACAACCTCAATCGTGGGACCGTACTCGCCACCACCAAGGAAATGAGTCTCATCCAAAAGCAGCAGACTGACGTTCTGGATACGCTTTCGCTGCTTCCAGCGGCGAGAAAGAACATCCCATTGCGTAGGCGTAGCAATGAGGACGTTAGCGCTTGCTAGCAACCGCAAATCTGCTGTTGAGTCGCCTGTCAGCTCAACAACATTTTGTCGCCAAAAACTCTCCTCGCCGAATTTGGCGCTCCAGTCGTCATACTTCTCGTGGCAACTCGACTCCTTCGGGGTCAAATACACGAGCAAGTGGTCTCCAAATTCGTCACTCTTGGGGTCAGGCTGGCCTAGAGAAAGCAAAGTCTTCATGATAGCAAGTTCTGCTAGTACACCCTTGCCGCTTCCAGGTGGTGAACCAATAAACAGGTTACTTTCGGACTCTAGCAAACGTGGCAGGACCTGTGTCTGAATAGGATTAAAACGCTTGAACCGCCACGGGTTTGATACCTGATGAGAGTTTGATAGCGACTTTAGTACGGACTCAGCGGTCTTCTTTTTGCCGCCAACAAGCTTTAGGAGAACGTTGTTGACAAAAAGCGGCTGTAGGTCGAGTAATTCAGTCGGCGGCGCATTCTTCTGTGGCAGGATAAGCTTATGAAATGAAACCGGCAAAGAACTCTCGCAATGAATCCACTTGTCCGAGATCACCTTAATGTAGTACAGCGGAGCCAATGGCTCGAACAACGGCATCGTAAAACTCAAATAAGCTTCCTGTGAAGCGAAGCGGCGCTTTAGTAGCAGCCACTCGTGGTGGAGGATTGTCTCCCCGTCACCATCCTCCACAAACACCCAGAAGCCCTCGGCATTACCGTGAACTTCACGCGTGAACTCAAAATCGGGCGTCACCACAAGATCCACTTTCAGCATAGAACGAGTAATCGGCTGCACGTGAGCCGACAACTCGAGTTTGGGGAATTGGTGGATCATCTTGTATAGTTGCTTGCCGTACTGTGGATTGTTAATGAGCTGGCCAAGGTCTGCAGGCTCCAGGTCGTTGTACTTCTCCCATGAGATATCCTTCTTCTCAATCCGCTTAAGAATCGTTTCAGAAATCCCCGGTGCAAATTGTCGAAGGGGTGAGTGCGAAAGCCACATGCGTTTGTCCACCATCTTACAGAAGCTCAGCATTCGTTCAGCAAGAGAGGCCCATCCTCGGGTTAGACAAATCTCAAATAGAGCACGGAAAATACGGGCTGCAGACTGGTGAATGTGCGCCATGTCTGCAAGAAGAGCAAATCCATCGAGTTTCAGTCGCGAGATGTAAGCCTGCAGCAAAACATTCACCTTTGCCGAGCCGCTTCCAGCAGCAACACTCCCGGGGGCTGTTGACACCAATGATTCTTTCACTGGAACGGGCACGCGCTCCAATAGCTTGACAAGTTCCAATTTCTCCTCCGACCGAACAATCACATACTTAAACTCATTAGAGAGCGAAAAGAGTCGTAAAATCTCAATGTCTGACATGTGAGGCTTCAGGTACTCATTGTAAGTGCTGATTGAGTCGTGCGCAATGTAGTAATGACTGGCCACGCGACCAAGGGCAGTCACCTGGAACAGTCCCAAGCGCCGCTCGTACTTAATCAAATTGTGTTTCGCTAGCAGTGTCGCTGCAGAGTGTACCAAGTCAGTGCGGTACTGCAGTAGTGTCGGGTCAGCCTTGCGGTCGGCGATGGAGATGCCATATAGCGTCGGGTTACGCAACATACGAATAAAGAGGTACGTATAGCCCAGCCACGTCGCGGCTTGTGCCACGTTCTGCACGCTACCCACCCCAATTTCGGCATTTAGGTTATCCGCCAGTTTTCCCATCATTTGCGACTCCACCGGAAGCTGCTGATTCATCAAGGACAAGTAATAAGTCAACTGTGAGTGTTGTGTGATGATAATACCTTCACCCTGTGTGTCGAACTGCACACGACCTGCACGACCCAGCATTTGCAAAATATCTAGCGGGCTTAGCTCGCACCAGTCACCCTTCTCAGCGTTGTAAATTTGAGTGCCCTTGATAATCACAGTGTGGGCCGGCAAGTTGACACCCCAAGCCAGCGTTGATGTGCTGACCAACACTTTCAAGTGGCCATCAGCAAAAGCGTTTTCCACCAACGTACGATCTTGGCGCTTCATACCGGCGTGGTGGATTCCAAAACCGTACGGAAGAAGGTCCTTCAAATCGTCATTGCGCTCAATCTTCTCAGCTTCCTGTAAAAGCACCTCGCTGGATGCAGAGTTTGGCCGAATAAGCCGAGCGAGAGTGTCATTCTCTACAAACAAATCTCGCAATGCCTGTGCAGTCGTGGCAGTCTCCTTTCGAGAATGAACGAAAATCAATACCTGGTTGTCCAGCTCAGCCTGCTCCATAACCTTTTCGTAGCAGATTTCGTTCATCAATGCAAAGCGCTTGACAGCCTTCTTCTCCATGATACCAATGTACTGCTGTTGCAACGGCACAGGACGGTAACTGGAGTCAAAGTAAAACAATCCTTGCGCGGGGTCTACGCGAAGGAATGCTGCAACGTCCTCGTAGTTCGGCAGTGTGGCTGAGAGGCCTACCAGACGGACCATCTGCTGTGTGGCTTCCACATTTCGGATTGTACGGGCGACCAGTGCTTCCAACACGGGACCACGCGTATCGTGAAGCAAGTGGATTTCATCAATAATCACCAGACGCACAAGCTGTGTGTATGTGCGGTCATCCCCCGACTTTCGCGTAATGATATCCCATTTCTCGGGTGTCGTCACAATGATCTGGGTGTTGAACAATTGTTCCCGGGATAAATTCTGATCACCCGAGAGTTCTCGAACTTGAATACCGTAGGCGCTTGAAAGTCTGGCGGATAGGTTAAGGACGACTTCTTGCACCAGAGCCTTCATTGGGGCCACGTACACAATTTTGAACGAGTTCAGGTCGATCTCACCCGTTTCAGGATCACGCGCCTTCATCACCTCGTGCAAAATTGTCAGCATAGCAACATTCGTCTTACCAGCACCCGTGGGAGCACACAATAGCAGGTTCTCGCTCGTCTTAAAGGCAGCTGGAAACATCTTCGACTGCACGCGGTTTAGTGATTCCATACCCTTGAATGCACCCTGTGCCCATTTTGGCAAGGTCGAGATCTTGATACGCGCCTTCTCTTCGGCCACAGCCATCTTTGTGCGAACGGCAGGTACGTGAACTTCTTCGTACCCCTTCTTCTGTGCTCGCCATGTACCTTCCGGGAGGCGACACTCGCGGTTGCTCATCAAGTGGCCACCCTCCTGGAATGTCAACGACTCCACGTCAACGTAATGCTGCGGCTTTTTCTTCGGCACGTTGTCGCCTTCCGCCTTGATGGCTTCCTTGGTTACAGCCTCCATGTCAACATCGTCGTCGGACTCGTCACCGCGTGCCTGCGTGCGCTGTCCTCCTGACTTTTGCTGCAATTTGCGCAATTTGTTGGCCTCCGCACGCGACGTAGTCTCCATGGCGCCAATACGGTCTTGCATCCACGAGTCAGCCGACGCTGTGGTGCGTAGCTGATCTAGGATAGCCTTTCCTTCGCCACCATCCAACGTCTCGTCAGCGACCATTTCCTCCTCGATGCTGCGCCGCTCCTCATCGTTCTGTGCCTGCTTCAACCTTGTGCAGTAGAGCACCTTGGCTCGGTTCTCTAGCAAAAGCTTGATGAAGTCGAACTTGTCGTAGTCCAGGAGCAGCACGAGTCTGTTTTCACACGCGCTGAGATCGCTGCCGGCTTCCTTCAAGATATTCAGCACGTCCTCCGCCAGCTTGGCGCTGATCTCGGCGTCTTTGTAAAACTTGGACAGCTCGCGCTGCAGCCAGAAGGCGTCAATGGCGTGCACGTCCAGTCTGTAGCGTGCGTCTCCCTCCTCTTCATCATCGTACCCGTCCTTCATCTTCATGGCCTCTTTCCCGACATCTCTCGCGACTTCGTCCTCTTCGTCCTCTTCGTCCCTCACTTCGTCCAGATCGGACTCTTCCTCGTCCTCCTCTTCATCGAACACGACTGCGACGCCCATCTCCTTGTCCACTTCCTCGTCACTCTCCACGGGCGCGTCCTCCGCCTCCTCCTTCTTGTCTCCATCCACGACAAAGTCCGTGATCCTCTTCCCGGCCGCCACCAATTGACTGAAAGTGTGTGTTGAGAGGCTCTTGAGCAGCTTCTGCGTCTCCTTGAGTTTCTCGTCGTCCCTGTAATTGTCATTCTTCAAAATGGCCAGCACTTCCTCCGCCGCGCCCGCCAGGATCTCGCCCGGTTGGGCGCCCAACTGCTGGGCCACGACGTTCAGGATCTGCTCGTACGCGTCCTGACTCACCGCGTTCTTGGGGCGATAGGCAGCCGACTCGAAGGCCGAACTCTCCTTCAAGATATTACTTTTGGCACTTGCCAGGCCTCCCGTGGCCGTGAAAAGGCCTCCGTCCTTCTCTTCTGCCCTCTGTTTCTTCTTCTTCTTGGCTCCAGAGACGTCGGCGACGCTTGTTCTCTTGCGGGAGCTCTGGGGCGTCGCCTTCTGCGCGCGATCTCCCATTCGGTAGCTGATTTTGCCTGCCAGAGACTCCACTTCGCCCGTGGGCTCATCGGGGCGTCGACGGGACTCGCTGTCCGCCTGCAGCACCAGGTTGGAGTTCTGCTGGTACGCATATTGCCGCGAACGCGCCACCTCCTCGGCCATAGCTGCGCACCAAGCGTTCTTTTAGGGTACTGGGGGGTTAGATTGGAGGGGCTACTATTGAGGTGGGGAAAGGTACTGTATACTGGAATTAAGTGAGCGATTTGAGAGGGACTATTTCGAGACTATTTTGTGATTTAACACAAAAGGGAAAAGATGCCCAACGTGCAGGTGAGCAGCAACGTGTCGGCCGAGGGCGTGGACAAGCTCAAGGTCATGGGCGCCGTCTCTAAGGCGGTGGCCACTGCGCTGGGCAAGTCGGAGCAAGTGGTGATGGTGCATTTGAACCTGGACACGCCCATGCTCTTTCAGGCTTCCGATGCGGTACAGAATTCTTCACTAAATAAGATTTGGTCAGTTATGTTTTAACGAGGATATGATTGTGTTCTTATTTGATGCGCCAGCCGTGTGCCATGATCCAGCTCAGAAGCATTGGCAAGGTGGACGCTGAACACAACCCGACGGTGCGTTAAAGTAACAGTTTTCTATCTAGAGAGCTTATCAGAGGCTGATTGTGTTTCTGTTGTTGGATAATAGACGGCGTCCATCTTGACGCAGACGGTGAGTCAAGAGCTGAACGTCCCCGCGGACCGCATCTTCATGAACATCGACGATGTGCAGCGCTCGAACTGGGCCAAGGGCGGCGTGATCATCCCGGAGCCCAAGCAGTAAAACGAAACATTTCCTGCAGATGTTGAGCTGCTGTGTGGCGTAACTCTCGACGAGAAGCAACTTCGGTAGACATCCATTCCGCTGCATGCAGCGCTTCAATTTCAATGAATATGCACACTTCATCAGTGACGTAAGCGTGATCACAAACATCTTGCACTGACGTAATAGGGCATTTCGGAGTCAAAACTCCTTTTTAGCTCACTTCGAAATTCGCGGTCAAAGTATCAATTATGCCATTCGTCCACGTGACTAGCAACGTCCCCAAGGCCACTGTGGACGTCCCCGCCACGCTCCGTGCCCTGTGCAAGGCTCTTTCTGCCGCTCTGGGGAAGTCGGAGGCCTATGTGATGGTGCAACTGGATCTGGACACGCCAATGCTGTTCCAGGCCTCGGACGCCGTACGTCTCGCTTTATATAGTTTAATCGCGTTAAAACCTACTAAAATCACCTCATTCTGTCGTATCTGCAGCCCTGCGCCTTCATTCACATCCGCAGCATCGGCCGCATCGACGCCGAGCTCAACCCCAAGACGGCGGCGTCGCTGACCGCTACGGCGGCTGAAGCACTTAAGTTGCCGGCCGACCGCATCTTCCTCAACTTGGACGACGTGGACGCTGCCAATTGGGCCATGGCCGGCAACACCTTTGGCTAAATGACAAGCTACGAAGTAGTGGGGTGGTCAGTCTCAGACAATTCAGTAAACGGCTTCTACTCAATGAAGAGCATTCAACGTTGTTGTTAGATTTGCTGTTTGTTCCAGGATAGAAGTATCAGACAGGTTGAATGGATTGGAAGTCTCATTTCCTCCACAGGTTTTTACGATGGAATGATGTTTGTGCCATTCTCAGCAGCTTCAAGCGCTTTGATCCGTATTGCGTCGTCCGCCAATGTCAGCAGGTCGAAGTACTGGCGAGATTGTAAATCGCCTTCCATTGCGTAGTTGCTCAGTCTGTCACTGTTAAACTCCAGCGAGCTAAAATCTCCGTCAACCACGCGCGTCCCTGGTGTAGTGCTGGCAAGTCCGACAGCAAACTTAGACAGCAAGTCGAAATTGCCGAAGACTGCAACTTCTTTCCAGGCATCCTCTAATGCCACGTCTCTCTGGTTCTCGATTCGCCGACGAAAGTTAAGTTTTTTGCTGTGGTAGTCAACGAGTCGCTTGCGTTGGTCCCAGATTTCGCCAGTTGCAGTTGGGCCAAATCTAGCTTGCAGCTTGGCCATGTGTGCTACCAGTAGATCCCTGAAGATTCCGTCATCACAGTGCACAATGTCGGCAGGACGCGTAGGCGGCTCGTCGCGGGCCTCACAGTTAATGTCATGCTTTATGCGTTTCACTTCGTTGATGAACATTCCAACAGCGTCAGCAACGGCCTGCACGAGCTCTGCCCGACTACTTTGCTGCTGCCGTCCGGTGGGGAAATGCACCTCTGCTACCGCAGCAGAATCTAACTCCTCGTCAGATAAACTACCGGATAGAAGGACTCTCAAACTATCAGGCCCTGCGTCGTTATCAACATCTCCAACGTTGTGGGATCCGTCTCTGGTGCCCACTGGTACAGTTGAATCGGTATTCAAACTGTCAAAAAGGCTCTTGGACTGGAACGAGCACCACTTAAGGTTCTGGGCAACTTTCACCTTGTCGATCGTCGCATTTCCGTCACTTTCATTGCTCTCGTACTTGAGTTGCAAAGTTTGCAGTAGTTCATCGAGACTTTGGCATTGATCTTTCATGGTTACCGTCTCAACTTGGAGCTCCTTAAAGCACTTTTGAATGTCCTCTGACAGCTCAGAAACCACAAAGAGACAAAGCCACCACGCATTGCTTGACTTCACATAATTCTTTTCGCCCTGTGCTTCAATCAACTGAGCGTAGTATTTTGCTAGAAAATGACAAGTGTCGTGAATAGACTCCAACCGAGAGGTTAAGTATGCAGGGCACAGACCGACACCAACACGAACGCTATCATGTATACGCGTAAACGAGATTTCGGAACCCAGCCGAGCCCTGAAATTGAGCTTTCTGTCGAGTACCATCAAAAATTTGTCCACAGCCAACTTTAACCGATGGCTCCCGCACCAGCTAACTGCCACTGATGTGTTTTCGACATATCTGGCTGCAGCACGAAGGCGGGCCGAGAATCCGTGGTGGCGCTCAAGCATCGTACCGGCGCCATCTGTGGAGATGCCCATAAGTCGTAGTAGAAGGTTCTTTTCACCAATGTTGTCCAAAATTCCAAGGACTAATTCAGCATAGTTCTCTCCTGTAATTGTGCTGTGCCCAATAGGAATGGCTAGGAGATGAATGTTGTGTACTTTTCCCAGCAGTCCAAACGCTATGCGGACATCTAAATAGCCATCTCTGTGGTGTGTAGCTCCATTAACCACAATCGTAAACCCCCATGTGTTGCTCAGAAGCAGTCGGATAGCAGATAAGTTGAGAGCCACGACATACCGTACTGCTCGTCCAACCGCTGACCGGTTAGGCGTTCCTAATTTCGTACTGGACAAAACTCTACCAAACGTGGCAAATAACTCTCCGATGGCTGCGTACTTGACGCCCGAACTGATACAGCGGAGAATGGTTTCAAATTGATTGCGATCGTGAATTGTGATGACATACTTGCCTTCATCAGTCTCCACAAAATCGTCAGCGATGACCACATCACCAATATCGTCGTCCACAGTCACCAAAAATTCAGTTTCGTCAGCTCGATTGCAAAAGAAGCGTCGAATAAGGCTAGCAATCCCATCTGGAACAGCAAAGCTGAACTTTGAGTCACTAGGGAGGAAAGGTTCAACAGGAAGTAAGTTCATAACCACTTCTCTCCTCCCAAAGAATTTTTCCGCTGTCCCTGCGTCTGCTGCTGCACGGAAAGCAGCAAATTGACTTGGGTGTTCACTTGTCAAGTGTTTTGTGATATGGTCACGACGGAAAGACCCTTTCCAGACCTGACACTTGGACGATTTCTTCCTCCTCTTCTTGGCGTTGTCACTCTCCACATAATTGAGCGTTTCCTCACTTTCCTCTCGTCCAAAGGCCTCGCAAAACTTGCAAATGGCTTCCACCACTTCTCCATCCACGTAGTTTAAGGGACGAACCCCCAGCTCCCTCTCGTACTTGGGGAGCCAGTTTTGGCGCGTCGTTTTCTGCTTGGAAGACGACGGAATCGAGACGCTGGGGGTGGCGATGGACGCAGCGCTGGCGGATCTGGTGGACGGCGCTGGGGGCCTCGAACTGCGGGTTGTGGGGGCGGACGAGCGCGCCATCGCGCCGAATAGTTATTTAGCTGTTTTAACTCCTTTGGGCGCTTTTTCTATGCACAAAAATTGTGCCCATTTAATGGGCTTGTTGAAATCGAACTTAGTATGATGCATAATGGAATCAAGTGAAGGTTAGTATTGATAGTGCATTCTGGTCAGCGTGATATAGGTACATGTAT
>AUWJ02005549.1:0-21122 GCA_000468175.2 Phytophthora cryptogea
CTTCTACTCGTCCGTCCTGCTGCGTTTGTGCTTCTTCTTATGGCTCTTCTTGTGTTTCCTCTTCCGTTTGTGTCTGCGCTGGGAGTCGTCGCTCTCCTCACTGGAGCTGCTCGAGTCGGAGTCGCTCTCGCTGTGTCTGCGTTTCCTCTTTCTCGCGTGTTTCTTGTGCTTCTTCCTGCTCTTCCTGCTCGAGTCCTCGTCCGAGTCGCCCGCGTAGATGGCGGCCAGCGCCTGCGGGTTCAGGCCGCTGCCCGTGACGTCCGCGGCCGCCACTTTGACGCGCGACTTGTGCGCTTTCCGCAGCGATTTGGCCCGCGACGCGTCCAGTTTCTTGCGAAAGTCCTTCGTGTGCTGGCGACTCGGGTCTCGCTCCGCCTCGGCCTGCAGCTTCTGCAGCTTGGCGCCCACCAGCTGGTCGTACATCTTCTGCAGCGTGGACTCGGCGTTGACGCTCTTGACGAGCGACCGCCCGTGGTCCTGCTGCTGGTGGCGCTTGCACGTGCCCGTGTAGCACTGCGGACACGTCGCCATGTTTGGCTCAAGCGTCTTTGGTTGTGAAGGGTGGAAGTGGTACACATCATGGTGTGGGACACACCATTCGTGGACTGGTATAGTTGAAGCTGTTAAGTTGCTCGAGTGGTTCTAGTAGTGGAAGCACTAACAGAAAGCTCGTAAAGTATCGTGTTTCTGATGCTATTGGTCTCCGAGCTGCGTGGTATGTTGCATCTTGCTATTGTAGCTGCTACCATTGTGGAGTATGGCGGGGCGTACGTTACGCCGTTGAAACGAACGGGTTAGTCTTAAAGTGGTTTGTGCGGCCGTCGCCTTCTCCGCCAAAGTTTCAAAAGTCCTCGTAGCAGCAGAGTCAACCGTTTGCAGTTTGTACCATGTCGTGGCAAAGTCAGTGGGGGACGGTCAAGGCCGCCAACGCCAGAGCCGCCGCGCTCTACTACGAAGTGTCCAACGTGGGCAAAACCATCGAGAGCTCCAAGAAGCGCGTCATTTGGCGTCTCAAGGTCGAGGAAGGCCGCGAATTCGAGATCTCGCTCACCCACTCGCTCGCGTCCGGTAAAAAGGTGCTGCGCATCGATGGCATCGTCAAGTACACGTCTCAATCGGTGCGTCTCGCTGTCATCAGTCGGTTGTGGTTTTCAAACATTTAAAGTTACGTCTTCTGTGTGCAGCTCTCGTTTGGCGACTGGGACTATGTGTTCAATCTGGCGGGCGGCCACTGCGTCCACATCATCATCAAGCCTTCAGTGGACCTCAACGATATGTATGGTGCGTCCTGCAGCAACAGTTCGTTGGTTTTCATGTTTGTCAACACAAAATAGTAACAAGTTTGTTGTGTACAATTCAGACTTGATCGTGGACGGCATGTCCTTCCGGCGTCTGCCTAATCGCTTGGACCCTACCAAGTTGCAGAAGCCGCAAGACACTGGAGTGACATCGGCCACGCGTACCACCGGGAACGGCGGCTCTGGGTCTCGGAACGGCTCGTTCACGTACAAATACTCCAATGGCGGCTATGGAAATGGCAGCAACTCGAACGGCGGCAGTCGCAACTCGTCACGCGAAAACTCCTTCTCTCCTTGGGAATGCACTCGCTGCACGTTGGTGAATGGCAAACCACTAGCTCCGATCTGCGAAGCCTGTGGCCATCCAAAGCCCGACTACATTTGTACGTTCGTTTGTGTAGTTTGCTTTGAATTTTGTAGCAGAGACTCACAACCTTTGCTTTGCAATGGTATACAGCCCCGGAGTCGCGTCAGCGAGCGAAGACTGTGGCGTCTTCACCTACTCCGTCGCCTTCGTCGTCTCGTCCTGCAGCGAAATCTGCAGCGCAACCTCCGATCGTTTTCGATATGTGGCAAAATGCACCAGCAGCAAGCAGAAGCTCATCGGCTGCTTTTCCTGCCTTCACGGATTCCGATGGATTTCCAGTAGCATCGACGCCTGGTTCCATGCCTAGCATAGCTACGATGCCTGCGCCTATGCATTCCAAGCAACCGTTCCAGCAGGATATCACCTCGATGCTGTCTGGACTTGACTTCACCCCTGCACCCGTTGAAGAGACCTCGCCACCGATGGAAACCACTTTGGAGTCAATGCCGACTGAAGAAGAGAAGGGTGAAGCCGGAGACTTGTGGTCATCTGGCATGGTCAACCTCAATTTGAAGCCGCAGGAGAGGAACCCCGTCCAGCGTTCTGCAAAGAGCTATCAGACCCTTGAGCAGGCTCGACAATTGGCACCAAAGGAGAAGGTTCAGGTTCTGCCAACATCTCCACCGATGGCGTTCCCAACGTACAACGCACCTGCACCGACGCCTGCCGGATATTACGGTGGAATGGCACCAGCACAGCCAATGATGTACAACACGACCGGGAGTGCTAACGCGTTCGGTATGGCACCTGCTCCCATGGGCTTCGGTGGCCAGCAACCGAACACTATGCAATCGTACGGAGGTTTTGGTGGTCAACAAGCGTCTCCGTTCATGACAGCGACTCCCATGAACGCACCACCGAGACAGACATCAATGCAGAACTTCGGTAACGATCCTTTTGCCACACTCTCGTAAGGTCTAGAATCGACAACACAGCAAAGAGAAGAGTTAATTGCATCAAAAACTTCATCCTCGCAATAAAACTTCCTTGTTCTTGCTTGCTTACGCCACGATCGTTCACGTTGGGCCGCACAGGCACTGGAAAGACGTCTTCTGGTACAAACAGTTGCGGTTGACTGGATGCTCCGAGTCAAAATCCCAGCCATTTGTGTGATTTCCTCTGTAAAAGCAGTTGGGTCCATTGCAGTAGCATCGAAAATTGCGGAAATGACAGTCGTCGTCCGTCGAGCAGCCGTCTAAATGGTAGGTAAGGGGATCATCGTCTTTGCCTTTGCCGTGGGTTACAGGGAACTCGAACTTGCCATGGACAGGGTAATGGTCAGAGAGGTCGACCAAGGCCATCTTCATTTTACTCTCGGCGGCTGTCCAGTCGACAGTAAAATGCTCGACTTGGTTCACATGAGCTTTGAGGGTGGGCACGGAGCTAGGCTGCTGATAAGGAGCTTCAATCACACAATTTTGTCAGTACCAACAACACCTACGTTGCAAGAAGTTTGGCTGCCGCGTTACCTTTGCCGTAAAGCACGTAGTCTAACCACTCCAGTGGACAGCACGGGCAGTAGCACATATTGTCTGGCTGGACGAACACAAGCCAGTTGGGCTCTCCGATCTCAGCATGCATCCCGCACGTCGTTCGTGTGAGTAGTGACGGGTGGTAGATTCCATCCTGTGTCGCACCCAACGGCAATTATCGGCACGTTTAAAGTAGGCATCAATGTTGAAGACATCGTAGATGAAAAAGCATACCTTCGGTGGGCCCCAATTTTGAACGTACTGAGACGAGCATTTGTTGCTAATCGCGGCGCCATCACGTCCAACCAGCACATTTGTATGCGGGCTAATACAAATCCACATTCACTGCACGTTAGTTGCTGCTTCTGTGTTTAGCACTCGCACACCTCCGAAGAGAAGCCTCAACGTACTCGCTTGTGAAAATCTGTTCGCCGATCTGCCGAGGCTCATGTGCTCCAAGCAACTCAACGAGGTGCGCCACTTCATCGCCGAAAGTGTGATTGTCCACATTGAAGTCTCCAGCAAATATCAACGGCTACCGAGTACCAAAGTACCATTCATTAAATGGAATCAGAATACCACACTCTGCAGCAGCAAAATGTAACGCACCTCATGTATTGGAATGCCCATAACATCGATAAACGCACGCATCTGTCGTACAACACGATGCATGAGCACGAATCGTAAGGAGCGAACAGAAATCCTCTCCCAGAGCGCAATATTACCTGCTTAGCTTGCTGGACACGATCTGCTCGGCCTTCTGGCGTCGACCACGCCTTGAATCCACCACAACATTCAAACTCTAAGCTCTCCACCCATTCAAGAACCTTTAGTCAACGCCCTACCTGCATGTGCGTTGCAAACACGTTGAATATCTTGGACGCGCCATTGACCGTTTTCAATAGTCGCGCGTATTTGACCCCTTTGGCAGCCAAACAGTCTGAATAATGGCACGCGTTGCGGTACACGTGCTGCGCCTCTCGGAGGATGGGCCACTTGGACACCACCATCACTCCTCCGTTCAACAAGCTGGTGAACGGGTCTGGGTCGTGCAGAATGGTCGTCGAGTAGTTGAAGCCAAACTTGAGGAACTGGGCGAGCATTTCGTCTCGTTGGGAGCGGATATCTGCTTCGGCGAAGGTGACGACGTCGATGGAGTGTGAAATGCGGTGCAGCGACTCCGGGACGCGCTGCAGCCGCTCGCTTTGTCCGTCATTGGACACTTCGTATGGTCGTCCGAAGAGATTGTACTGTAGAATGCAGCAAGTGTTAGTGTTTTAGTGCCAATTCCCATGTATCAATGTGGTTTTCAACACCTGAAGAACTTCGAACGGCATGGAATTAACAGCGACGTGGTGGAGAATTGGGGAGGAGCTCTCCCATACTTTAGCGCTGGTATTGCTCGCCTGAGGACGCGGCTGGGTGGGGCTCAAGCAGAGCAGGAGGGGCACGAGCGCTTGCAGGAGATGCAGCATCTTCGGATCCGACCGTTACAGAGTCCTCTATTTGAAGTGGATACATTGTGGTGAGATGGTGTGGTGGATGCGACTGGATAGGTACGAGTTCAAGGCAACTTCAACTTGAGTTGGCAAAAAATTATTCAGTGGTTTGCGGCATACTACACGACATGCAAAAATGGGTGGAGCTTACTCGAACTCGCAGGAGACGCGGATGGTGCCGGCCTTGACGGCGTCGGGCGGGAGGTTGGCCATGTCGTCGCCGGCAGAAATGAGCGAGTGCATGGACAGCGAGCGCGACGACGTGGCGGAGCCGGTCACCTCGATCTTCACCGTGACGAAGCCGATCACCTTGCCGGGCGGATCCTTCAGCACTAGCTCTTGTGTGGATGCGGGCGCGTTGATCAGCGACGCGTCAAGCTCCATGGTGGCGTTGCCAAGTCGCGCGTCCACGATCATACTCTTGTCCTTGAGCGACACCACGAGTCGCGAGTCGGGGCCGCTGCGGTGCAGCTCCTTCGAGGTCAACGGGAACGTGAAGCTCTCGCCCCACGTCGCACTGCCCACCTGCTCCTTCTTCTTGTTCTTGGTGAAGGTCATCTTGGTGGTGTTGGTACGGTTCGCATTCTTACCGACGTGTACCGAAATGTAGGGCGAGATATTGGGCGTGCTGCTGCCCAGATTGCCCAAGCCAAGCATGCCACTGCCAGTCGAACTTGTGACCACCATGTCTCTCAAGGACACAACTGTCACCAGCACCTGGTGCTTCTCGTCGCCCAAAGACGCAGCGTGCGTCGACTTCTTGGAGCTGCTCTTCTTTAGCATCACCAACGGGTAGTCCTTCTCCTCAATCACGTGACTGACGTTCTTCTTGGTGTTCCCAGGCTTTACCTGAGTGTGCACCCACTGAGCAAGATCCGACGAGTACTCCGGTGGCTTGAAGTCGTCCTGCAGCTGCGCCATGCTCATGATGCACTTGCCCACCGTCTTCGCCACCGTACCGCCGTATGAATCCTTGACCACAAACTGCACCTCATTTTCATTGCCTGTCAGCGCCAGTTGAGTTTTCTCCTGCCACACGGGGTTCACAGTGTTGTAGATTACTGCGGTGCGCATTACATCGACGCCATCAATGCGTACAACGCATAGCGGGTCGCACGACTTGTCCGAGTCTAGCCCGTTGGCCCCCAGCACCTCCAGATTCAGCAGCGTTGGTTTGTAGTGGGTTTCGTCAAATTCTGCGATCAACTTTCCGTTCTCAACAAGCTTCGGCTTTCGACGGCGACCGCCAAACGGAGATCGATCCACGACTGTAGATTGAACACCCAGCGCAAGGTTGTGCGATGTGGACGTAAGACCCTTGAGCAAAACCACGCCAGGGCCTGCAATACCCTGTACCGTGCCCTGCACAAGACCGGTCACACCACCCTTGATGGCCCCTTCAACGGGCTTCGTGAAGATTCCAGTGAAGCCGCGGCCGAGGTCTTTCGCAAATTTAAGCCCAGCATTGTCATTGGAATCTTCGGCACTGCCACCTGCGGCACCGCTGTTGTCATCGGCGAACTCACCGACAAACTTATCCAACGAGCCCGTGATCTTGGCGACCGAAGATGCGCCTGACTTTACGATGGTTTTACCCAGGACCTTCACTCCCTCACCACGTGTCTGAGCATCGCCCGTGAGCTCGCCCTTCGTAATCTTCAAGAATTCCACCACACCAGATCCCAAATCCTCCACCAGACCGATCGGGTTGCCAATAATGTCTGCACTGCCAACAAGACGGTACGCCTGCATCACACCCTGTTGGACGTAATTCGCAACTAACTGACTCTGCAGACGCTGCTTCGTGGAGAAACAGCGCACAATCACGATTTCACTAAAGCTGAACGTCGGCGATCCACTCAGGTTCGATCCAATAAGACCAATGACTTGACTAAGGAAGCCGAAGATCACCGAGTGGCCTCCACCCGTCGACGACACGATGTCTTTCCGTGTGATCGAGTACTCCAAATCAACAGACAACGACGAGATGCGCAGAATGTCAAAGTACACCAAGTCCGTCTGAATACCACCGTCTGCAGTCACCAACATTACAGGCATCGGAGGTGCGCGACGTTGAAGCGTGCGGTCAAGTGTCAGACGTGAACGGTGTGCCATCGTTGCATCAGAAACCAGATACGGCTCCAGCAGCTTGACAAGGTTCACCAGGTAGTCGATATCCACCTTCACAGCCAGATCACTCAGGCCGAATTCAAGCAGTTTGTACGTTCCCATACGAGCCTCGAGATCAGCATCAAGCACTAACTTCACGAACGGTTCAGGCTCTTTGCCAACCGACTTATCACTGTAACCCGCATTAACAGGGTTCATTATTACAGGGAATTTAGCAGTCGCCAGCATGTTGTCGACTTGACAGTGTAGCACGGAGAACGTCCACTCCAACGATGCGGGGGCCTTCTGCACCTTAATAACGTCAACGGATGAGAAGAATACTTCCTGCGGGAATCCATCTAGCAATGACAACCCGAAACCATCAAACGCAATATCAAACGAAGACGCATAGAGCATCCGTCGATGCTGGAAATCGCCTTCACCTTCTGAGTCTTGGTTCTCCAGAAGGCTCAGCTCCAACTCCTTTTCAGCGATTCTAAGCACACGGGTACTCTCCTCCACGACAACTTGAACAGTCAATTCAACTGGACGTTGTTTCTCACCGTCCCGAGATACCCACATGATAATAGGGTCCAGGTAGCCAACGTAGTCAATATCGTACTTCTTCGTCTGCTTCTTGGGGGCATCCAAGTGTGAGAGTCGAAGCTCAATGTGGCGCTCCTTCGACAATGGGTTGAACCAAGCAAACGCATGCCAGGCACCAGGTTTGACAGTAGCAGCCATCTCTTTTTGTCCCTTGCTGAAGATGGACGACTCACCCAACTGAGCGCAGTCCACCGTAAACGGAGTGTAGTTTTCAATACGATATGGTGGTGCACATGACACATCCGTCAGAACGACATACACATACATGTCGACAACCTGAACGCTTGCTTGGCAAATCAGATAGCGCTGGCGCACTGATGAATAAACCTGCAGATAGAGATCTCCTGCTGTGTTGATCGGAATCGCGAACGACCAGTTCTTTTTGTCGCCTTCGGTGCCCCACTCCTCGGAGAATGAGAAAGATACGTAGCGCTGGCTCTGCTCCACAGACTCGCCCTTCTTCAAAGACCCAAAGTGATAAAGGGGCGTGGTCTGACCATCTTCCAGCGACAGGTGCAGTTGCTTGACTTCCTCCGCGCTGCGCTTGTGGAACATATCATCAACCTTCTGCGGATCATTATCGTGCGATGCAAAGCTCTGGATGTATAGCTTTTGGTTCAAACGGTTTTGAACGAAGTAGCGCGGACTCAATGTAAGCGACACGCCAGGTTCAAACAAGCCGTACAGACCCTCCATTTTCACGCTGAAAACGCTAGGACCACATACGATTTCACCCATGGTGTTAATCGCTGTCGTGTTAATGGGCTCGGACCATTCTGCGTTTTTCACGGCATGCTCCGAAACAGCAGACGCTTTGTACGCCGTCTCCGGCATATTGCCAAGTTGTCCCCACGCTTCGGGGCGGCGATTGAGGTTCGCAAGAGGCTTCAAACTTAAGCGATCTTGCGGGAGTGTCGCCATGATCGGATAGCTGAACGATGCGCAAACATCCATAGCCTTGAACGAGCTTTTCTTCGCACCAGGCTCGGTGGATGCGAAGCTGAATGCAAGCGAGGTGTTGTCCACAATCCAGTAAGGAATTGAGAAGCGAACAAGACGAGGGAAGCCAGGAAGTGTGATTCGGTCAATGTTGAACTTGAGACCAGTGTCGGCCTCCACGCTCTCTCGCGACGTCGTGAACTGGTCAACCCCCTTGTGGATCATCATCAAGAGAGGTTTTGACCACGGCGACGCTACGTGCTTGCCTGTGCTGTGCTTCTTGGCAACTAGTCGAACAGAAATGTATCCAGGATATCCTCCAGACACACCAGACACCTCAGTGTCGTGACCTGATTCAACAACTCCGCTTAAAACTCCATCGGACGGTTCAGGGGAACTATCACGGCGCAAAAGTGCTTCAACCCTTGCGTACTCAGTCTTCATGTCCTTTGCTGCGCTAGTCTTGTACTCAATAAAGCGGTACTCCATTTCATATGGCAACGAGTTACGCACCACAAAAGGAGGCAACAACGCCAATTCCCATTCGAAGTGCGAGCGCAGGAACCAGCGGCGCACAATCATATTCGGCGTCAATTGCTTGAGAACCTTCGTGCACGTTTCTTCGGTCTCACCGTAGACAATAGTACCACCTCGACGTTGTTTCATCTTTGCCTCACGCTCGGCTTCATGCTCGTCAAGCTCCTTGATCGCCTCAGGGGATGTTAGCACATCGTTATTCAGAGATGTTTTCACAATCCAGTGTTCGTAGTTTTCAGGGCGAGCGTAAAACTCCGTGATCCCCATCAGAAGAGAAAGAGGTAATGAGATACGCTCATTAGGTCGCAATTTTATCACGGGGGACTCCACACTCTTTCTGCCCTCACTCGCAAGACTCAAATATTTCACCTCGTAGCACTCAGAGCTGTGGTTGCAGAAGTACGTGTTGGATCTCAACACAATCAATTGTCTTCGTGGATTTTCCAGCCGAGAGAATACAGTGACAAACAGAGTAGATGGTGCGGCTTCGGCAGTACTCACACCGACACTTACATTGCCAAACGATGGTAACTTGACTGCGCTTTTGCTGGTTCCCCACTGGTCGATCTCTAGCTGATCCAATGTAGCCTCACCATCTTTAAAAGCTCCACTTTCAATGTGAGCGCGGTTGTGCGCATCAACCGTGATAACTTCATCATTACCGTTAAACTTCAGCGTGACCTTGCACCCCGTAAAGTTTTGCACAAGGCAATCTGTCTCTTTGTGCTTCTTCGCGGCCACAACACTTTGAAAACTGTCTTGGTGCTTCTGTAAAGCGTTTTGCTGGGCTTCACCGTCGAGGGCATCCATCAAAGCACGATACATTTCCAAAACGCTCGGGGTGACGTTGATTTGAAAGCGCTTGGCAGCTTCCATCAGCACAGCAAAACCGTTTTCACCAGCGCCAGAGGAGATTCCAGCAACAAGTTCCCACGGTTCGATGATATTTTCCATGTCATTAGCAATGTCACTGTAGCAGGACGATGACAACTTAAAGCCAAACAGCACCGTCCAGTCGGAGTTGCCAGATGTAGCCAACCCAGCCCAGTCAACGGGACCAAGCTCATCAATCTCCTTGCCAGTCAGCTCCATCGACATCTTAACATCCTTGATAACAAAATCACCACGGCAGAATCGAGCAGGCAACTCAGCATCCGTCAGAACAAAACGCAAATTTCCCATCTTCACGTCCGTCGTGAACTGGAGCTCCTTCTTTACTGGATTCGTGTTCTGAGTGAGCTTGCTCACTAGATGCTCGGCCTCTTCGAGAGCTGCACTGAAAATGCCATCACGTTTCTTCTTTGCAATCACCTTCGCAGCACTTTGGTACTCACTGATACCACCGCAGTGCGTAAACGGCTGTAGTAACCACTCGCATATTACATGATCCGTGCAGTCGTCGTGCATAGCAGGCAACACCAAGGCGTCCCAGACAAGATTCGCGGCATCATAGTTCTTCAGCAGCCGTACCAACTTCTTCTGCACATCCAACGGATTTTGATCGCCAAAAGAATCGTTCGTGACGCGGGCTTCGCTCTCAAACAATTCTCTGAACCGCCCTTCAAATGCAGGGTGTTTAATCCACTCCGCAAGTTGCTCCGTTGAAGTTATCTTCGTCTCACACAGCTTGTTAATCACTTCGAACGAGTGATACTCATTGCCGCGCAAATTGAGGAAACCATTCAGCGCATTGCTGCCATTTCCAGTCGTCGATTCTGAGGCCTCGTCCATCACATCAGACAACAGGTCATCGCGCAAGAATGCTCGCAACTCTTGGAATTCCAGGTATCCATTGCCATCTTGATCGATTTCTTTGAATAATTCACGAACGAAGTACTCGAGCTCGCTTTCCAGCAAAGTATCACCGACCTTCACGCGCCGCAGAAGAAGCAGCAACTCGCCCAGTTCAATGCGACCATTTCCGTTAGCATCAATCTCGTTGAAAAGGCGATGTAAGCGGTCGAGAACAGAATCAACTTCCGCCTGGCGGCGGATCTCCTCTTGCTTCGTACGACTTTCTAGTCTGAGTCGGGCTTGGTCTGGTGTTGTCGTTTGCATGTTACCGAGCGCTTCACCGCAGGATGCCAAGAGAGACAAGCTGAGGTCTGACCCAGCAACTATCACATCAGGCATATGCATCATCACGCTCTGGTGGCAAACCAAGGGATTCTTCGCATCTTGCTCAAGCATAAACTGGAACACAATACTTGTCGGAGACAGGATAGCTTCTATCTCTTTTGCCCCCTCGACGTATTGCGCACCGATGCTGAAGCTACGAACGTTAAACTCCATCATTTCCTTCACCTTCGAGCTTTCGATATGAATACTCAGTGTGGTCGGAATGTCTACCCGGCAATCAACCACATAGTCGCTCTGCCACGTTTCAACATTGATATCCGTGAACAGCGATTTCGAAAAGGACTGAGTAGGTAATAGCAGAAT
Organism: Phytophthora cryptogea; assembly: GCA_000468175.2. Lineage (NCBI taxonomy): Eukaryota > Oomycota > Peronosporomycetes > Peronosporales > Peronosporaceae > Phytophthora > Phytophthora cryptogea. The sequence goes on from AUWJ02005549.1 coordinate 11,270, forward strand.
GTGACAGTCGTTCATGTTCACATCAAGGTTCAGCAACATTCCACCAAGCAGACTGAACGGAGCCATTGACACCTCCTTAGTCACCGTCTCGACTTCGCTTTGAGCAACCTGGACTGGTGCAGGTGACGACTCGGAGTGAGTGACTGATGTCGTAGGTGGCCGTGAAGTTGACAGAACTTGGGTAGTCTTCGTGCTCAGCCGATCCACGTATAGCAAGAAATGCTCCAGTGCTACTGTAGAGAGCACCAGCTTCACATTATTCACGCCAGCTCGCACGTCCTGCTTACCACTCTCAAACTGGCTTACATGAGCCGTGAGCATTTGAGGTGGTGTGATTGCGTCCAACTCTGCGGCGGCCTTGCTGAAATCAGCATACATCAGCTTGGATGAAGGTGAAACAGGGCTCAAAGCTGAGGTACCAACGTTAACCACAAACGTCGTCTGGCCCAATACCATGTCAACGTCGAGCTTCTGTTTTTCCTCGCCTTCTGCGATCGTAAATACGCGCACGTTAACACCAAACCCAACCACCACCATTTCCGCAACCTGGCGACCTCGCTCAGCAAAGCCGATGCTCATGTTGTCCCAGCGTAGAGCAATCTGCATGGCTCTGAACATAATGTTGCTCGTCTTGGCAGCATTTTCCTGGACAATCGCTGCATAATCAGCAAGCGAAAGCGATTCCTGCGTTCGGCGGTAGTACTTAGCTAGCCCAGTTGCCTGACTACGCAGCCGTAGGATCTTTTTCAGTGACATGGACGCTTCTAGCTTACACAGCTTCTCATTACGGTCCTTCTTCTCTTGGGTTGACAAAGACTTGTTGCTGTCCACTTGATCGTAGTTAGCAACGTAAAAGGCTTCGTCCTCCTGCGAGATTGGCTTACGAACAGTTTCATCGTGCTCCAGCGTGCGCACTGACTGTACCAAAACCTGGTGATCCGTGTACGGAACAAACAAGTCGCGCAACACACCCACCAGCAACTCCCGCGTGACAGAAATATTGTTGATCGACGACGACACAAGCTCCACTTGCGCCACCCGGTTTTTCAGTGGGATAGGAGCGACGTTCTCAACAATCCCCAGCAACCGCGGCATCGGTGGAAGATTCAACTTCAAATCGAGACCAGGGAACGACAGCAACGGAGTCTCACCAGGGCCAACGCCACCGTTATCCTTCAGCGGGTCCTCCTTCCTCTCCACCACTGCCTTGTCGTCCTCATCTTCGTCGACAGTGGCAGCGCAGATGTTCACCCCCTTAATGCTCATCGCGTACTCAACTTGGATCTCCTCCGATGTCAGCACAAGCTGCAGCCCCTCGTCTGGGTTATCATGCAGCACGTCCGACAGCAAGTCGTACGACTTCATGGAGAAACTCACGCGTGTAGGCTTAAGCACCACGGGGAGGGAGCTGGTCGTGGCCACGTCCGCATCCTCCTCGTCCTTCTCCTCAGCTTCGTCATCATGACCATCAATAGCAGCAACTCCAGGCGTAAGTCCAGTGATGGCCACTCTCGAGTTACTAACATGGACGTCCACCTGCGCCGCAATCTGCTGCAGCACGCGATCTTTGAACGAGAAGGTCGTGCCGACAGCCGCCGGGTCCTCCTCCTGCTTCTGTCGAAGCTCCGTTTTGGTGCGTTCGGCCACCAGCAAATTCACCCAATTGGCCGCTTCGTTGAGCTTCATGGCCACGGCGTCCTGCAGCTCGAACACGCCCTCCACGTTGGGGTCCACCATGCGGCCGTCCACGGCCACGCCCTCCACCCTGACCACGACCTTCCACGTGGTGGCCAGCTGGATCGTGATCTTCTTGACGCTCACGCTTGTGAGGTCCACGGGGGCCAGGCCCTGCTTGGCGAAGGCCAGCGTCCGCAGGAACGCGCGCTGCAGCTTGACGAAGAAGAGCGAGATGGTGACGCCGCGCAGCTGCTCTGACGCGACGCTGGCGCCTCTGCGGCCGCGCACCTCGAAGGATCCGAACGAGTATTCCACCTGCACGCTGTCGGTCAGGTAGGCGGCCGCGAACTTGTGCACGAGCCCCGAGAGCAGCGGGAAGACCGTGTAGCGCGCCAGGGCGGGCACCACGCAGAGCGAGAGCGACACGCACACGGACAGCAGCGCGACGGCCAGCAGCCCCATCATACTGGGCGCGCGGTTGGCGAGAAACAGCAGCAGCTTGGCGACAATCACTCCGCACTTGGGCTCGACGCTGCTTTTCTGCAAATGAGGTGGATGCGGAGGATACCAAAACCCGTTTGAAGTCGGGTGACTGGGGGCTTGTATTGGTTGAGTTTAGTGACGCTGGGAAGCAGCCATCGTAATGATATCCCATAGAACGCATAGTCTAAGGTCACTATGGGAAGGAATGAAATGCCACATTTCGTCCGTAACCTGAGGACCCATACTATGGCATCATGCGTTTGCACAGGTTCAGAAATCATGACGTAGCATGGGTACATTGTACCTGTCACAGCCGCAGCCACCATTGACAGCCATGCTACCGGTGCCGCTGCTTCCGCGCAAGTTGCTCACACTGGCGTTCGTCGTGCGCCAAGGCGTCAATGGGCAGCAGGTGCTGCTGGGTCTGAAGAAACGCGGCTTCGGTATGGGCAAGTGGAACGGCTTCGGGGGGAAGGTGGAGGCCTCGGACGCGAGCATCGTGGCGGCGGCTGCGAGGGAGGTGCAGGAAGAGGCGAATGTGGCAGTCAGAGAGCAGGATCTGGCGCCTCATGGCGTGCTGCTCTTCTCCTTTGACCAGGGCAAGGAAGTGATGGTGCGTGACTGCAGTTGGAGGTTTGTATAAGGATGGAGACTAACTTCTAAGAGGCTCTTTAGGAAGTGCACGTGTTCCTGACGCAACAGTTCGAGGGTGAGCCGTCCGAGAGTGACGAGATGAAGCCCCAGTGGTACGACGTCTCGGCCATCCCATTCAAGAGCATGTGGGCGGACGACAGGCTGTGGCTGCCTCATGTGCTCGGCGGCAAGAGTGTGCAAGGACACTTCCGCTTCGCGGCGGACGAGGACACGCTGCTCGACCACGAGCTTGAAGTGACGTCTGTGTGACCTGCATGTATTGGATAAAAGGATACGTGCAGTTGCTGCTTGGGAGTGATCTGCATTCATTCTTGTTGCAATTATTCGTCTAGCTGCTGAGATCGACAGTCGGACAGCAGGACACAGCTCAGCTCGGGCATCTTCCTTCATCAGCTGGACGGGCGCGTGGCGATCCAGTACAGCGAGTTCGTGCGCGAGCTGCCATCGTCGAAGAAGCTCATGTTCTGCACTTTCGTCCACGCGTCGGCGGGGTCAATGATGGCCAGGTCCAGGTACGCGTAGCCCTTCCAACGATCATCGATCGGGTCCTCTGCACGGTCGAATGCTTGCTGCTGCAAAATCGGGTACTCCTCCTGGACGTACGCGGGCTTCAAAAACGCGTCCGTGATCGGCGTGAACGGGATCATGTTGATCAGGTGCATGTGCTCCACCTGCGGACCGAACCACGTTGTGTACGACACCTTCGTTGCGGCAATTTGGCCCGTCATCTTGTTGGCTGCGTAGATCGGCTCGTAGATGTTCGAGTTGGCAGGCATCTGCCAGTACGTCTGCGCGCCGCGAATCTCGAGAGCCAGCAGCAAGTGGCCCATGTGCTCCACCTCGGGCACCTTGAAGGACTTGCCTACCAGGTACACGCCGTAGTATGCATTAATGGCCTCACTCACACTCTCCTGCGACTTGCCACCATCCAGCGTGTAGACGCCACTAGCAAACGAGTGGCTGTCGAACCAAGAGAAGTGGCGCGTGAATGGGAAGAACGTGCTGCGCAACAACAAACAACGTATTAGTACCAGGTTAGTATATGCTTCGCTACGACAGAGTTCGCGAGGGATGACAACTTACTCGCTTTGATCAGGGCTGGCAATATCACGGACAATCGAAATCACAGCAGCCTTGTGCGTCTTCGCAAACGACGGGCGGAACTTTCCCACGACACCAACAGCGTACAAGAAGTAGCCGTAGTGGAAGTGCTGCAAGTGCAAAAAGGTAACTCCAAATATTAGTTCCTCAACAGCCTGCGTCAAAGTAAACCAAATGCATACACGTACGTGGTCGTTGTACCAGCCGTTGCCGAAATCCGTCATCCAGAACACGCCCTTCAAACCATTCAGCGAGCACAAGCCGCCCCAGCTGCGGTCGTATACGAAGTGGTCACTGTTCTGGCCAAGCATCCACGGAGTCAGCCATTCCTCCAAATTGTCAAGAATTTGGTCGCGCAGCTCTTTCTCTCCGAGCTTGTCGGCGATCAGAACCAAGCGCGCTTGACGGCCGATTTCCTTGCCGAAGTAGTACGGGTCGTCGGCCTCAGGCGTGTAGTTGGAGTCGTTGGCCAAAGCCACCTTGATCGCGTCCAGATACTGCGGCTGGATTTGCACATCCTGCTCCTGGAAAGAAGCCGTAGGCAACGTTTCCTGCATTTCCCAGCAACTACCAAGCACGGCCGTCATGTTCGATTTGAGTGTGCGGTGTCCAAACTGCCCCAAGACCTGGAAGGCGTCACTGTCAGACTTGAAAGTCGCTGCATGGTGCGGGTTAGCCATCATGAGCAATTCAGCCGTCGAAGTTGATTTCAGGCTCGGCTCGCCGAGATCCGGGAAGCGCTTGGTCTTCCAGCAGAAAGAGAACGACGCATTCGCGTCGCTCACATCGGTCGTAATCGACGAGCCCACCGGGTAAATGCTCGCAGCCTTGTCAAGCGCTTCGACAGCAGCCTGGGGAGCTCCTTGTGGGACAATCGCCAGTCGTGCAGCTCCCGTGTAGAAATCCGTGTCCACGAGACGAATATTGGTGGGGGTGGTCAACTCACCTCGCCAGTTGTACGGCCGGTAGTCCTTCTCGTTCGCAAACTGCAGCTGCAGCGTGCGCACCTTGTCAAAGTACAAGATCCACTTCTGCTGGGACTTGCCAGTTCCATGCGCGCTCTCGCCAGCGCCGTACACTTCAAGATCAAGTTCAAAGCGGTTGCTAGTCCACGTCTGCAGCTCGTTCCACGGGGTCAGTGGGTCCTTCTCCTCCACCTTCTCCCCATTGACTGCAACCACTGTAGCGTTGAACTCCAGCACGGGGAGCACGTTCTGGTACTCCACCGTCACGTAGGGAGATCCCCGCACCATGGGCACCTTCATCCACTTGTCGTCTTGCTCGTAGTAGTACTGCAGCAGCACCGACAGAGCGTCAAAGGCCGCCACGTTCCTGGACGTGCTGTTGCCGTCTCCAAGCAGCGCGCTGTCCGTCTCATTGCCGTCTAGCTGCTTGTGACTGTAGGCCGTGAAGCTGGCGTCCACGTTGAAATACTCCGTGATGGCGTCCTTGGTGGCCACCCGACGGGAGTCTCCGTACGAGACCTCGAGTCGGCGGGGCAGACTGCGCACCGTGTAGGGGCTGAGCGTGACTTCGCCGCCGCCGGCGTTGAGGCCGTGGCCGTCGGCCACCATGAGGTTGGACCAGAACTCGTTCGTGGGTAGCGAGCGGCCGAAGCCGTTGCGGCGCACGAGCTTGGGCGGGATCGGGTGCAGCTTCTCCACGAAGGGCGGGCGCATGGTCAGCAGCTCAGCGTCCGTGAGCTCCACGTCCACAGGCGCCGTCTCCTCGGGCATCGCAGCCGTCGACGTCTTGTGGGATCCGTCGCTGCCGATGAGGATGCAGATGGTGACGACGGCCACGAGCGCCAAGGGGACGATCACGTACAACGCGCGGCGCAGCGGGGGGCGCGCGCTCGGCGGCGGGCGCTGCAGCAGCGGCGAGCTCTCGGTCGCGGCCATGACGATACTGTACTGCTGGTGGCCTGAGTCTGACGTAGCAAAATATCGAATGAGACCTCGCGCATACTGGGATCAGGTGAATCTTTTGATTAGCAAAGGTGATGGGAGATGGCTACAGTCGGCCTGTGCCATACGCCGTCGTGGAGGTCTCGAGTGTGGTCTGCGGAGCTGGTTGGAAGCGGCGCCACACCAAGTACGCGCTGGAGACGGCCAGGTTGAACAGGCCGCAGGTCACCCACACGTGGCGCTTCTGCGCCAGCAGCACGCCCGAGAGCACCAGGATCTTGGGCACCGTGATGGCCCACGCGCCGGTGTTGCCGAACGGCACCACAAACGGGCGCTCCGTGTCCTTTTCGACGTACTTGAGGCGCAGGAAGGCGAAGAACTCGAGCAGCAGCGTGAGACTACAGGTAAACAACACAAGATGCACTGTCAAACACCGAAAGCAACGGCAAACGACAGGAGCAACGAACGTACTTGTTGAAAAACGTGTCAAGCACCACCAGGAACTCGAACGAGAAGTTCATAAGCACGCCCGTGGTCACGGTTTGGAAGATCACCGCCGCTATGGGCGTTCCAAAGCGCTTCCACTCGATGGCGAGGAACGAGGGCAGCATCTTGTAGTCTGCCGTCGCCCACAGCGCGCGCGAGCTGCAAGCCATCACGACGTTAAACTCGCCCAGCGTCGCGACGACCGCAGCCATGCCAACCCACACGCCCAGCCACGGGGCAACCGTCATGGCAATGGTCTCCAGAGAACCTTCGTGCCACTGCGAGAAATCAGACTGCACCATGATGCCAGCGCCGACTGTAAACAGAAACGCATAACTGTAAGTACTGGCGTGCCGGCGATGGTCAACCAAGTGCATGCTGATAACAAACCTGGAAAAGCATAGTTGATGGTTATCAGAACCATTGCGATCATAATGGCAATGGGGTAGGTCCTGCCGCCATCCTTGACTTCGCCAGCAACGCATCCAAGAGAGTCCCAACCTACACCAAGCAGCACACACAACAGATTAGCCGTGGATTCAACGCCATCTGTAATAAGGATCGCATCGCCCACCTTGGTAGTTCCACAGGATCGTTGAGAGGAAAAGCGACCAGTCGATTTCCGGTGCGACGCTGCCCCACGTCGCAAGGTTAAACGTCTCCACCGACAGAGGCTCCAGGATGAACGGCGCGAGCACGAAGAGCGACATCAGCACGGACGCCATCGCCACTGCGCGCATACCCACAGCGTTCGACGTGAACACAAGCAGCAACGCAACACACTTCACCAGCCACTGCTCCATGCCGGACAGCGTGTAGCCGTAGCCTGATGCCAAGAACGCTTCCACATAGCTGCAGAACAGAACAGGGTACGTGGGCAAGTCACAGACATTGCTGGCGATGCTGTTAAAGGCGTTCACCCAGCCCGCATACTGTCCGAGTCCGCGCCGCACCCACAGAATGTAGCCTCCATTCTCGTCAATCATGGAGCTGAGCTCCGCCGTCTGCAGCAACAACAGTTTGTCAGTGTATCAACCCACGTCCGCCCGTCTCAGATCAACAAATCCACTCACCATGAGCGCCTGAGGCAACCCCCACGTGAATGGCAACAGCACCACCGCCAACAGCACTGGGTAGGCTCCTGCAGCTCGTACGGCATCCTCCACGCCAAAAGGCCCGGCCGCCACTGCAAAGTAGGCAATAAAGCCGAGCGTGATGTGGTTGATAGTGCGCGCCTTGGTCCTGCCCTGCTTCCTGGCCTGCTCTTCGATCTCCTCGTACTCCAGTTGACTCTCCAGCAGATGGTGATGGCCCAGAGGACTCGGCAGATTGCGCCACGACTTGAGAGGCGACCGATCCGCAGACGACGGAGGCACCAGGTGCAGACCGGCGCTCTCGTCGCGCGAGTCGAAGCGCGTGCGGATCACGGGGCGGATCACGCCGTTCTCGGAGCTGTCAGTGGTCATGGCGAGTGGTTTGCGTGGACCTCGGACCTCGTGCTGCTTGCTCACACTGAGCCTTCAAGTCCAGCTTTAGCTGCTCGCCATCCCAAGCCGTTTTGGCTCAGGAGACTGTACCCAAACGGTCCACCAATTAGCTGTTTGCCACACCAACTTCAACACGACACTCACACCATAATATGTGGTGACACTGAATTACCCGCTTAAATACGCCTTATGTGCACCAGTCATTATTCCCGAGTGCCACTCCAGTTGTCAGTTCCGAATCCGACGTCGACCCTCTACCAGTTCCAAGCGAGCGTTGCCTGTTCTGTATGGCGTTGCTCATCCAACAGCCCGCCTGCACTCTCCCACGTGTGTGAGTGGGTATAGTATGTAGCAGAAAGCGAGCATTGCGGTGCGATGGCTGGGGGAAGTGCATTCCCTTTGTCCGGACGCCGCATGCACCGCTGTGTAGCTCTCTCGGCGTCGACCGGGAGTGCCACGCGGTGGTCGTACATGACTGTCAACTGTATTGTATATGAAGGGAGCCTTCTGCAAGACACACTCTGTTCTTTTCTTCGCCAGTAGAAAAGTCCAATTTTTTTCACTTGCTAGAGCGATACCATTCTCAACTCACCGCCGCGCTCATCTCTTCCAAAGAGTCAGTGGGCGCAATGGTCTTAAGAGTGGTGACATGCCTTGAAAGCGTACAACTGCATTTTTGTATTTGAAGCACGAGATCGAAGTGAGGAAAAACTCTTTTGTGGAGATATTCAATGACGTTCACAATGACTACAATTCTCTGATCGATCCATCAATTTGTTCTCGCGACACGTCTATTGTGACCTGTCGAGCAATTCTTCAAACCACGCTAATTCTTAAAATTCATTAGTGCTGTGCGTTGCCTTGGAAGCTCTTGATATTTGTCAACTGTAAGTGCAACTTTGCTCTAAGGGCACTTCTTGCATTGAGACAGCCTTCACTACCTACATCGGAGCATGAACGTTCATTAGTGAGGACAGTGATCAATGTGCGAGTGCACAGCGCCTTATTTGTGGTGGTGCCAGGGTTGTCGAATGTGAGCACGAAGAGCACCACGAAATTCGTCATGGTCTTGGCGGAGAAGTACGCGGTCTCCTTGCCGTCCATAAGACGCTCGACCGCGAAGAATACAATTGTTGCGGACAGCATGAAGTAGTGCTCGCTCGCCTCACTGATGCCTTGCCACATACTGATAAACTCCGTCTTCTCCATACCACCGGCCTCCTTGAAGACCGCCGACAGAAGGTCCGGCAAGAAGTACACCACTGGAGTTGTTCTTAATAGCAACCTGGAGACCAAGGTTCGGTACGACGGCCGCGTTCACGGATTGCGGACTTAAGTCTATAGCCACAACCAAATGCCTGTGCCAATGGCTGCGACTTGCAGCCTGCGAGAATGCAACAGTAGCTTGCATCGAAACGGATCCATTGGCCTGCTGACCATCGCATCCGTTTTCCTGCTGGTCGGATGAGCCTCCATCGTCATCCTCACCACCGCAGTTGTCGTTCTGGCGGGGCTCACGCAGTTCTGAGACCGTCGAATACAAAACAAAGGCATTAGGGACCTTGTCGTAAGCACTAGCGAGCATGGAGACCTTACCGATCCCCTCGTCCAGAACCGTAGGTTCCAGCGCAGCACGACGGCGATAGCAGGCGCCAGTATCCGAAAGCAAGCGCCAGCACTGAATTGGGTTGTCCGATTCCTCTGCGCCGACAGAGCAGCGACGCCATCTTGCGTGGCACGCTCCGCCAGCCTGGCATACCTGGCGGCGCCAGGTATCTGCGTCTGAGACTTCCATAACCACTTTCACCGCCGACAGTACGACGGCCGAGTTGGCGTGCATCAGTCTCGGCGTGACGGCCTCAATAATGCCCCCAGTGCTGCTCTAAAGTCCGCGTCCAGTACGAAGCCCTGCCCTCACTCGTTGCACCGCCGAGAGCGGTTTCTGCAGCACCGACTTGGTGATGTTAATGGCTATAGCTGGTCTCCGAGATCTCGGACAGCGCATTGACTACAACAGGTCGGATGTGAGGTCGCGGTCCAACTCTGGATGTCAATATG
>AUWJ02005559.1:0-11199 GCA_000468175.2 Phytophthora cryptogea
TGATTGGCTCGCTATCACCACTGCACATCAAGTGGACCATGTCGGACTCGTCGATCAAGAAGCAGGAGTTCCTGGGGGCGGTGACGCTCGTGGCGTTCTCTTCAGATGGGTCTCTGTTGTATGTGGGTGTGGGTTCTACCGTATTCCTCTATGACACTGTCACTGGTGATCTCCTGGGCGAGCACAACGTGTTGACACGAGGCATTCTGCACGGCTGCGACATCGTCAAGCTTTCAGGCGATCAATGCAACGCGATGGAGTCATTTGTTGGCGCTTTCTTCGGTCAGAAGCGCGTCTCGTGTTTCCAAAACCTCCCGCAGTCGCCCGAAAGTGCAGCAAGAGCTGAGGAGCTCCAAATTCTTGGCAAACCGAAGGTGTTTTGTGACTGGGTATTTGATGTGCAGCTGCTAACGGGTGACTGTGAAGAGAGCAAAACGCTCTTGGTGGCTATTGGTCTTGCACACAACTTGGTGCAGATCTGGGACCCCACGCGCAACGCGATTTTGCGCAGTGTGCAGTGTGCTGAGCGGTGCATTCTGTACGCGTTGGCATTCAACGGACGGTCGCTCGATGAACTCGTGGTGGCTTCAGGAACGGTCTTCCAGCAGATTTTGCTGTGGAATCCGATGGAGAATGGGAGTGAAGAGACGAACGCAGCTGTGGAACCGGCGCAACGACTGCATGCTCACGATGGTGTGCTCTTCAAGCTAGCCTGGTCGTCGGATGCATGTGCATTGGCTTCTGTCTCGGATGATCGTACAGTGCAGCTCTGGTCAAACAATGGAAATATTACAGTTGATAAACTCCACGCACCGCGAACCTCAAGTCGTGCAGAGCTGCTTGGAAGTGAATACTCTCCGGTGTTCCGAGCTTGGGGTCACACTGCTCGTATTTGGGATGTGTCTTTTTGGCAACTCGGTGTGGTGACGGCGAGTGAAGATGGACTTTGTAAGCTTTGGGATCTTGATGGTAACTGTGTCGCTACTTTGCAAGGACACATGGGCAGACATGTATGGCGTGTGGCCGTTCACCCGTCGCAAAAAGTGATCGCTACGGGAGGTGGTGATGGCGCTGCAAAACTTTGGGATGTTCAACGCCAGCTCATGTCTTCGTCCGACGTGCCAGGTGCAAACGAATTTAGTAAAAGTATCCGCGTCCCGATGACTGCACCATCGACCACATCAAAAAAGAAGAAGAGTGGACCGTCGTCTCAGAGCGTGCGCAACATTGTCCTCAGCTCTTACGACAGCGGTAATTCGGCATTTGTTGCATCAGAGCATGGCCAGATTTTCCGTCTCGACCTGCGTTCACTCAAGGCTCAACTGTTCTTTACGATTCCTCCTCTCGATGCTACACCTGTTCAAGGACGAACGGGTGGTTTGTCTACATTCTCAAATGATTTTTCCGGAAGATTTTTGCTGCTTGGTGACGTGACGGGCCGTGTTTGCATCGTTGACGTGTCTACGGGTAAGTTGCTACGATCGTGGACTACGCAAGCCAATGTTCGCGTCATGAAGATTTGGTGGGAGCAAGAAGACGCTCTCTTCATTAGCAGTGCTAGCGGGGTTCTTTCGGAGTGGAAGCCAACTATCACGGAAGCCGGTGACGACTTGACCTCTTTGACGATAAAGCTGGTAGCAACATTTAAAATCCCTGCCAAGAGCTCAACATCGTCAATCTTGGTGGTTGACAAGTCGGATACGACGAGGAACATTTGTGGAGGAGACGGCCATGGAAACGTGTATGTCTTCCATCGATCGCTTATGGCAGAGAACAGTGATGATCTAGCACATATTGTGCAGGCTCCAGCCCAAGTGCTTAAAGGTATCCACGGTCGCGAACTGGTTGCATCACTTTTGATGTCCGAAGAGAACCGAGATACTCGTACACTCATGCTGTCAGGAGGCCATGACGGATACATTTGTTCTTTTGTACTGGAAGAAGATGCACGTGGAGCATTGGCAGCTACACAAGTGGGCCGTGAATCTATCCGAGGTATTTCCACAGTTAAACAACTTTGGTGGAGCTCACCTTCGCGCAGCGAGACAAAAAAACACCTTATGGTTTTTGGTTTCCACGCAGCACAGGCCGTTCTTCACAATTTTTCTGCGCAATATCGAGTCTTCAATGTTGAATGCGGTGGCTGGCGCCGTCCGCACGCGCTCTTTACCTGTGATGCTAACTCGGCATTACCTTCCCACACATTTGTGTTCACTCCACCAGCAACGCAAAAACAGCAAGTTGACATCAAGGTGCACTCTACGCTTTTGGATGAGAACAACGTTGATGCTGTTTTAGAAGCCCCTCCGCTTTTTTCCACGTGCTCTGTGCATGACCACCACCACGGTCGAATGACGACGTGTGTGTCCTTCCTAGGAGACGAGCGATTGGTCACCGCAGCCGAGGACAACAGCCTCATGCTGCATCGCCGCAGCGCTCGAAATGGGCAAAGTTTGCGCTGGGGTATTGTGGCCGTCGGAACCGCGCACACCACGACTGTACGAGCGCTGACAACGTTCCAGTGCACAAATGAAAAGGGTGTCAAAGAACACATCATTATTTCTGGTGGTGGAAAGCAACGTTTGAACGTGTGGCTGGTTCGAGGAGAGAGCGACGTGCTTCGGCATATCTGCGGACACGAGCCAGTTGATGCAGCACAGGACCATCGCATTCTCGGACTCGCAACTTTTGCAATCCCCTGTGTCTCGGACTCATATCGACTTGTGACAGCTTGCAACTCGGAAGGCTCTATCCAGCTCTTGCTACTGGATGTGAGTCGAGGCAAGCTTTTCGAGTTGGGCGACTGCCATTCGGCGTCAAGAAAGCCCATTTTGTCCTGCGTTGGCTTTCAGGACGGCCCAGGTAATGCATTAATTGCAGGAATAGCAGTTGGCTCCACAGACGGCTTAGTGACGCTGTGGGATGTGAGCGCACTGCTGAAGGAGATGGCTTCGCTTCTGCGAGCAGATGAAGATGTGGGGCTTCTCCGTGAAGAACTTGAGGAACAGGTTATCGGCATGCAGCCAAGTGGCAGCTACTTGGCACATGATATGGGCGCGAACTGCATCACTCTCGTATCATGCGTGAAATGCGAAGAGGAAGGAAGTGTCGACATCGCTCTCATCAGCGGTGGGGATGACCAAAACTTGTCTCTGCATGAACTTCGTTTCCCAGCATGCAAAATGCTATCAAAGGCTCGTGCGGTTAATGCCAGCGGCTCAGCTATCAAAACTGTTGCTTGCATTGGGGGTCAAGACGTGTTTGCCGCCGGCTACGACCAGCGAGTGACCAAGTGGAGCATTCATCGTGACGATAACGGCAGCCGGCTGGAGTGGCAAGGGGCTGCTTTTTCGGAGTGTGCTGACATCGCTGACCTTGCCGTCCGGGAAGACTCAGCTTCAGCAGCTGATGAAGTTGTTGTCGTTGGTCAAGGCCTGCAAATGATGCAGTTCCTTCGTGGCTAGAAAACTACTCGAAACATGCCTTGAACCCCCATTCCCCGCGCACATGAATTAATGTGCTGTTCAGCACATGAACCTCGTGGAAGCAACGGGCGAGTGAATAGAATTGCATAAATTTTTCTGGGGTTTTGTTCCTAGGTTATATCCACATCGCCAGCTTTAGAAGAATGGACCAACACGTAGCAGCAAATACTTCTTGCCGTGCTTGAGATGATGGCTCGGCTGTTCAGCTTCCCTTCCTTCACAGACTTCACCTAGCAATCACTCACGCGAAGAAACGCCCGCTGACTGTTTGGGTACACCGCAGCTCGCAGCGCTACAACACGGAGCTAGCCGATCACCACAGCGACGACGAAAAAATCTTCAACCAAAATCCAGTCCCCGCACGCCGACAACACGTACGGTCTATTGACCGAAGGTGTTCTCGCCGCTGTAGGTGATGTAGAGGAACCCATCCACGTCCTTCTGTTCTTCGTAAATGTTCGACATCAACGCAGCTAAACAAAGTGACATCAAAGAGTAAGCAAAAATCCAAATGTTTACACAAAAACAGAAATCGCGTGAGGCCCGTACCGGTGGGTGGAAGAACGTTGTTGATGAAGATGAAGATTGCCTTCTCGGGGCTCAATTTGATCCGCTTTCGGATCACGTACACGAACTGGCCGACTGTCAGATCGGCCGGTACCAGGTACTTCTTTTTGTCAATGTCCGGGATGTCGCTGCGGTCCGCTTTCTCACAAATCACCTGCATAGTACACAGCACCGTTACGATCCCGTGATAACCCATTAAGGCTCTCTAGTACGCACCGGAATCCGGTCCGGGTACTTGGATCGAATGCGTTGGGCCTCAGCCTGGCGCTTCTCTGCAAAAATATGCACCATTAAACGTCGTTAAGAAAACTTCTTTTTGCTACCTCGCGAATGGTGGACTGCAGTCAATCAGCCACATACCGAACGGGTGCTCCTTCTTGAAAGAGCTCATGGTCGAAACAAAAAAGACCGGCGGCGTGTTCTTCTCTTCGCTAGTGTTTCTCCGAGATAGTTACGTCTGTACAACACCACCAACGCAGCACCAGTCAGTCTCTTTCCCGCTCTGGACACGGTACCTCCACTCGAAGGGTCGCTCCACACTAAAAGCAATCCGAGATCTACACTCCCAATAGACGGTAAATCCACCGGTGAATGCAGGCGCAGGTTGCGTCAGCACATCTCGCGATCTCTCGGCCCACAGAGCGAGTTCCGAGACGCGAGCTGCCGCTGGACGACCGCCTGACGCGCGCGAACATGCACGTGCAGGGCTGGGCCCTGGCGGCGTAGCGGGGCGAGAGCTAGCGCCGCCTCGACTGGTTACTTGCCTTCGACGTTTCTCCTCGGCTTTCCCACTTTCTTTGTGTGGGGGGAGCCCGAAGGCGGAACAAAAAGCCACGAGGATACCTATCCCTAGGACGGGAAGAATGCTAATCCGCTGTACCAAGTGCTATAATTCTGGTACCCGCGCCTCTTCGGATTGCTACTATGTTGATAATGGTATGGATATCGTCTTCGAGAACGGTACGTAAAGCTTCCTCAAGGTGACGTTAAAAGGGCGCGGAGGACGAGGGACAAACACTCTGCACGTTGAACCGTAAGTGAATCTCGGCGGAAATCAGTGCGAATATGCGATGCCGACCGAGATCATCGGGCGTCCTGCGCTTCATGGCAACGACCTCCAGCTCAGGCGAGGTGTGTTGCTCCACATTGTTTCCTGTTTTGGTCGTTAGACGCTTTGTCCTCGTTGCACTCGCTTTAGGCAGGAAAGGAGAAGGGCTCAGCTCAGTTCGTGGGGATCAAAGCACCGATGACGCCGCGAAGAGGCTCAGCAAGTTGCGCAACAGATGCACGCCAACATCCCGGCGACGGCGAGGACATTGCCCGAGCACCGGGTGCCATCTCGAGATGCGGCATATCGCAGACACATGCCCGACTCTGCGCGAGGACTGATTTGCATGACGGCCAGGCAGCGTTTTGGACAATGGTTGGCGTTGGCTGCCTTTGCAGTGTTGCGGAGTGCTATTGCTGCTGCTTGCAGAGCGAGAGTGAGTCGCGTCAGCTTTGTCAAACCAGTTTCGGGGTATAATTAGCTATGCATGCATGGGCTGCAACGGACATCGGATTCGCTGCCTCATGCTGGGGATGGTGGCTGAAGATAATGCTCACAGCAGTAAGGACATGAGCAAGATAGAGATGCCGAGTGCTTCAACGTCGCCGATCATTTCGGGCGGGCGAAGCAAGCCTAGTCACATCATGGCCATCACGGTGTGGCAGACACCACTCTGCGAGATGCATCGTCGCCACGCTGAGGCCTGCGATTGGCCGAAAGGCGAGTAAAACCTCGCGCGCACCTAATAAAACCTCGGGGAAAACGGTCCCCGTTCTTTCTCTGCGTTCCTTCTCCGGGAAACCACACGCAGACTCGACGCGGACCCCGCACCCACTCGCGACACAACCCAAGAACGCTCGTTCCGCGCGAGTCGCCCCCTCTTCCTCCCTGCGTAGGTGTCTCCGCCAGCTACTGGCGCATGCTTCCTCGTCTGTTCCTTCCCCTGC
Organism: Phytophthora cryptogea; assembly: GCA_000468175.2. Lineage (NCBI taxonomy): Eukaryota > Oomycota > Peronosporomycetes > Peronosporales > Peronosporaceae > Phytophthora > Phytophthora cryptogea. The sequence goes on from AUWJ02005559.1 coordinate 6,048, forward strand.
TTCTTCCCCCTGTCGGAGGCTCCTTTGGCGCTCCATTTAGACCCGTGGATCTCGATCTTTCTTCGGATTTCGGGGGGCGAAGGAGGGAATTTGCAGTATTGATTTTCCAGCTGCTGATGGAGCTGCTGCTTGCTTGTTGCAGATTAAGCGCCTTCACTCGCCGCTTCCTCCTCAACAGCCTCCACCATGAACCCTGAATAGTACGTGGAATTGTTCTGTATCGCTGATAAGCAGCAGACTAACGTGAGAGTTCATGCGTACAGTGACTACCTGTTCAAGCTGCTGCTGATCGGTGACTCCGGCGTCGGAAAGTCGTGTCTGCTGCTCCGTTTCGCGGACGACACGTACACGGAGAGTTACATCTCGACCATTGGCGTGGACTTTGTGAGTGATCGATGCCCATCCTGGTGGCCGACAAGGTCCAATAAAGGATTAGCTCTAGTATTTTTTTCTGACTTGTGAATTTTGGTTACCACGTACTAGAAAATCCGTACTATCGAGCTGGACGGCAAGACCATCAAGCTCCAGATTGTACGTCTACATAGGATTTGGATCTCTTGTTGTGGAAGTTCTTGTTATTGACATCCAGCTGACGTTTTTAATTGCTGTTGTAGTGGGACACGGCCGGACAGGAGCGTTTCCGCACGATCACTAGCAGTTACTACCGCGGCGCCCACGGTATCATCGTGGTGTACGACGTGACGGACCAGGAGTCATTCAACAATGTGAAGCAGTGGCTGCACGAGATCGATAGGTACGGCGCGAACTCAACTTCATTGTTGTATGCTTTTCAGGATTCTGATGTGTAGCTTGTTGTGATTGCCAGATACGCCTGTGAGAACGTCAACAAGCTGCTGGTCGGTAACAAGAGCGATCTGACGGCCAAGCGTGTGGTGAGCACGGACGCTGCCAAGGAGTTCGCTGAGAGCCTGGGCATTGAGTTCCTGGAGACCAGTGCGAAGAACGCCGCCAACGTTGAAAAGGCCTTCATGATGATGGCTGCTCAGATCAAGAAGCGCATGGCCAACGCCCCCGTGGCCCCCAAGGCCGGTGTCAAGCTGACGCCTGGCCAACAGGTTCCGTCTAACGGCGGCTCGAAGTGCTGCTAAGCGGTGTCGTTCGGTCCTGTTTGCCTCGCGTCGCGCGCCAGTTGACTTGTCTGCAGTGTAGGTTCGCCACCTTGTGCCTTGGCACAAATGAGAGCTGAGTTGTGCCCGCGGCACGCTGAGGTACAGAACAGGATAAAGATCAATATGGCTGGTGTGCGACGCGGGTAAAAGGCTGTTTCGAGAATGTGGCGTTTGGAAAAGGATGTCGAGCTGCACTTATTCAGGTCGGCTCTTCACTCTATTCTAGCTTTCGCTTTCTCGGTTTTGGCTGAAAGGAACGACAACGAATGCTACTCTGGTTAGTTGTGACCCTATACATGGTATATTCTTTCTCTTTTTACACGCGGGTGTTTGTTGTGTTTGCTTCGATTGTTACTCTAATGGTTAGAAGCTAGGAATTAGAAGCTAGGAACTCCACTTACTTTTTCGATGGTGGAGCTCTGGCGAATGCTGCACGGAGTGAGCTTGAAGCACTGTCCTTGTAGACGAGGTACTCAAACTCGGGCTCACGTTTTTTTAGTTTGACAGACTGCAAGACCCAGTCTACGGCAACATCAAGCCAAAACTTTAATGTTTGATACTAATTGGCTCGCTGCATTGAAGAAACAGGGAATGTCGTACCTGGGCTGACGAACTTGACCTTGCCTGAGCTCTGACAAAAGAGCAAGCATCAAAATGGTATCACATCCCATCCACAACTGAGATTCCCATGAACTAATAAATAAAAGAAGGCATCCCGCCTACCTTGAGCGTTTTATCTGCCTTGGACCCATTCAAGTTGGAACCGACCATGTGAGTGACCCGCGTGGCGGTGAGCATGGATCTATAAAAGCCACCTATTTAATCAACTGACTCAACTGTCGACTCAGTTGTGCACACGTACGCAACGTTTCCTCCATGCTCTTTCACCAACTTTGCCAGGAAGTACCTGTCGCAATGAACGGGGACGAATATAAGTGGAGAGTCAACCAAGCTACAATGCACTCTTGATAATGAGTCCTCGCTTCGAAGCGACATACGATGGCACTTTGCCTGTGCGTCCATTGAATACAATCCGACACCCCTGCCGTGAACAACCATAGTCAACCACCGCATCGCAATCCACAGTGAATGCCCCACCCAAACCTTGAAAATGCCCGACTTCACTGCTCGCTCGTCTTTTTCCTCTTTCGCTACAGCAACTACACAAAACACCAAGAGACGAACCGTGTGAACGTTCATGTTGCAGTTTGTCTGTGCAGCAACAATGAGGTATTGACCGCTCGTATTGCTCGCCCTCTTCTCGAGGAAAAACTGGTCTCTCTTTTTCTCGGCCCAACGTCTTCTGGTCTCCTCCTCCTCCTCTCGCTGTCGGTCGCTCTTGACGCGCCGCTCATTGCGCGACGTCGGGCCACTCGGCCCATTCACAGCAAACATTGCAGATAAGAAACAAAACTTGCCTTTCAAATGGTGAGCGTGACCAAATTATAGTATTTAGTCTTTTGTCTCGAGGGGTACACGTACCCCTTGTGACTAAAGACTAAAGACTATAATTTGGATACTGCAAAAGCCCACAAAGATGGAGTTCGCCGGCGGATCGATGGCGCCGTATGGCCAGCTGCATCCCCCTCAGCACGCGCAGCGCCACGCCCCCGTGACCAGCATTGACACGGAGCACAATGACATGATCTACGACATCCAGCTGGACTACTACGGCAAGCGTCTGGCCACGTGCTCGTCCGACAGAACCTTCCGCGTGTACGACGTGTCCAAGGCGATCGTGGCAGACGGAGAGAGCGACGAGCACTCGGCAGTGAAAGACGGACAGGAGCCTCAACAGGAGCAGCAGCTGCACGATCTGCAGCACGTGGTGCCTCTTCCCGACGACTCAGCGGCTCCGATCCACCGCGTGGCGTGGGCCCACCCCAAGTTCGGAGCAGTGCTGGCTCTGGCTGCTCAGGACGGCAAGGTCTACGTGTATCGGGAGGAGCTGGTCCAGCAAGGGGCAGGAGGAGTTGGCAACGTGACGGAATGGCGTCTGAAGCATGTGCACGAGTTCCACTCTCTCGCTGTGCTCAGTGTGGCCTGGGCGCCGTACGAGTACGGATTGTGTTTAGCGAGCGCATCCGCGGACGGACAAGTGTCGTTCCTCACCCGTATGCGTGAAGGGTGGATGGTATCATCCAGCTTTCGCAATTCAGATGAAGGCATGGGCTGCACGGCGGTGAGTTGGGCGCCGTACAACTCGTTGGGATCCCAGGGAACTCAAGGACCGGTGCAACGTGTGGTGACCGGGTCGTGCAATCACGCCGTGACTATCTGGCAGCTCGTGACTGCGCCCCAGGAAGGTGGCAACGCTGGCAGCAGCTACTGGGAGGTTGTGAAAATGCCCTTGTATGGACACAACGACTGGGTTCGTGACGTGGCATGGGCACCAAATGTCGGCATCCCGGCGAATGTAATCGCATCTGGGTCGGACGACCACACAGTGCGCGTTTGGACCCAGGACGAGGCGGACGGTGAGTGGGAGTCACACGTGGTGCACACGTTTCGCGCGCCGGTGTATCGGATAAGCTGGTCTCTTACAGGCTCCGTGCTCAGTGTGGCCGCTGGAGATGACGAGGTCACGTTTTGGAAACAACAGAGCAACCATGAGTGGACACAAATGTCTTCTGTAACTGATCAGGGAGCAGCTACAATCACGAGTAACTAGATGCCTTGTCACGATAAATTTGCTTGCAAGGCTAGTGACGTATGATCACTACCTTCGTAATAGTGCCAAGGTCGCGGTGAGCACGTGTTTATCGTCACTGTCTTGATGTTTATTTGTGCCGGATGCATGGTCATATCCCATGATGTTACGTTACGAGCTATGGTAGACGCGCATAGCGTAGGATGCAACGTCTAGCAGCTGAAAGTGTTCACTGGCGCCATCTACCAGTCGTTTGTCCGCCTCCGCAATCCGCAGACAGATCTTGGCCTTCTGCACATCGTTAAGCTTGTCGAGTGTCAAGACGTCATCATTTAGCTGCCGCAGAATAGTCAAGACTGGGTATCCAGCCAGCAGAATGCTCTCAATGTCTGTCTTCATCTTCTCGAAGCTGTTGGAGCCAACGGAGACCCAAAACTGCTCGAGCAGCTCCGGTGGAGCAAGACCAGCCACAGCAATAACATCATCTTGCGACAACTCTCCATCTCCGCAAAGTTGCTTGGCACTCTGCAGGTAGTTGATGGCTTTACGCAAATCTCCGTTCGAACACTCCAACAGCGACTCCAGCACCGAGTCCGATACATTCACATGCTCTTCCGTGGCGATAAAGCGCACCCGAGAGGTCATCGAAACCTTCTCCAGCGGCGCAAACCGGAACTTGGCGCAGCGCGAGGCCACCGGCTCAATAATGCGACTCACGTAGTTACAAATGAGACAGAAGCGCGTGACCTTGGAGTAGTTCTCCATCATGCGGCGCAACGCCGATTGCGCGTCGCCCGTCATGGAGTCTGCCTCATCCAGCACAATGATCTTGAAAGGCGGCAGGCCACTGGTGCTGCTGATGGCTCCCTGGGCGAAGCTCTTGACCTTCTCACGCACCACCTTAATACCTCGGTCATCGGATGCGTTCAGCTCCAGGAAGCGGCCATTCTTGCGGAAATCCGTACCAAAGAGTTGACGCCCCACAGCGACAATGGTCGACGTCTTGCCCGTGCCTGGGGGTCCGTAGAACAGTAAGTGCGGCAGCTGTCCACTGGCAATGGACGTCTTGAGGGTTGCCACAACGTGCTCTTGGTGGGAGATCTCGTCCACGTTCTTGGGGCGGCTTTTGTGCAGCAATTACGGAGGGAAAACGCGTCAGGGAACGGAGGATACCACTAAAACAATATACGCACAGATGATGCACTTACTACTTCTCCACCCAGGGCAGCACAGGCGGCGGGAGCTTGGCTTTGGACGACGCAGTGGAGCTGAACATGAGCAATGATCCAAAGGTTTGTGGAGTGGTTGGCGCCACTTTTTGCAATCGTAACCTGTGTAACCGGTTACACATGGATACACAAATTTTGAAAAA
>AUWJ02005561.1:0-13480 GCA_000468175.2 Phytophthora cryptogea
TTAATGGCCCACTTGTAGCAATCATTCACACACACTTCCCTTCATCACACTATGGATCGATCTCCCACGTGGCAGACATGAATGAGGCGCAATCAAATTGAAACGTGCGCCATGGCGAGCGCGACGGTGGCGAGCCTCGCCGGCACGCAGACGATCGCGGGCGTGCCCGTGGAGCTGGGGCAGCCCGTGCATGTGAACACCAAGAAGCAGCTGCAGCGCCAGATCAACCAGATCGTGGGCTGGAACGACTTGGACCGCGCCCCCATGAACGTGGCGCAGACGATGCTGCGTGGCAACGAGCACCAAGTGGGCGAACACCCGTATTTTGTATGCGAGAAGTCGGTGGGCGTGCGCTACTTGGCGCTGCTGGTACAGGGTCGGTGCTACCTCATCTCGCAGAACTACGACATCCGGGAAGTGGCGCTCTTCTGCCCCGTACGCCCGGATAGACTGCAGCCTGGCGTGGACAGGAACACGGTTGTGCCCCACCAATGGACCATTCTGGACGGACTCATGGTGTGCGACAAAGATGGCAGCAAGTCGGTGCTCACTTTGCTCTTGTACGACATTTTGGCGCTCAATGGCAGCCCCGTCATGACCTCCAAGCTCCAGGACAGACTCAAACTCATCCAGAACGACGTTGTGGGCCCTCGGAAGCAATTGCCGCCCCCGAAGGGACAACCACCCGATATGTTCCAGCTTGTGCTGCAGTCCATGTACCCCATCAACCGGGTGGGGCATGTGATTCGCAGTATTCTGCCCAGAGTCGCGCAGACTAGACAGAATGCGGGACTTGTGTTCACGCCCGTGCTGCTACCATACACGCCCGGGTATTCGAAGGGGCTGTTTAATTGGACGCCAACAACAATGCTGTTTGCCGATTTTCAGTTGGGGGTGGAGTGGAGAGGGCGACCGCCCAAACCTGGCTTCAAGTTGGTCATCCATGACAAACGAACTCAAGTCTTCCATGACTGGATCACGTTCGCGCCAGGTTCGTCGGCTGCTTTAGCGGTTGCTCTGTGGTTGTTCAAGGTTACTGATAAAATATGTGATGCTGTATGCCATTAGATGATTTTGAGGCCTTTCGCCAGGACAAGAAGGCGTCATCTCGCATCGTGGAATGTGTGTATGACCCGGAGTGGCTAACGTACATCCCGTCACATGACAAGAGTACGTGGGATACCGGCAACGCAGAGTTTAATGCCACCGATCGCGGGGCTGGATGGAGAAAAGGTACAAAGTGCAGTGCAGAGTTTTCGGTTGTTCATTTCGCTTTCTTACCTGCGTTTTTGCTGTTTGCTTGGGAAGGTGGATGGCGATTTATTCGATGCCGCCCGGATCGCGGGATGCCGTTGGAACAAAACTTTCTGGCTATGATTGAGAAAGCGGTTGGCGAAGACATTAAGCTGGATGAAATTGAGCGCTTTTTCCCTGACGATCCGGCCAAGAAGTCGATGGCGCAACAGAAAAGTCGCCACGACACCCCGTCAGCGTCAGACGTAAGTTGGTTTGAGCTGTCTGCTGTAGCTGTTGTAACGTCATGATGCTTACATGCTGCATAATAAACCTATGAGCAGGATTTTACACCTCCCAACAAGAAGAAGCGTGGTGCTGCTGCTGGAGGAGGTCAGGGTCCAGGTACAGGAGTGTGTTATGACTTCCAAAACAAGGGTGTGTGTCAGCGCGGTCGCTTCTGCCACTTTTCGCATTGTGCTTGTAATTCTACATGTTCGTGCACGCCGACCAAGAATACTTATGGTAATGGAGTGTTGATCTGTGAACAGGTTCTGGAGCTTAGGAGCTAACTTTTGGTATTGTTGTTATTTTGCAGGCCAACGACCTTCTTACAGAAGAAACGACTACGATGCTCCGCCATCCCCAGAAGTGCCACCTCAGTCAATTAGTGATGCGTCTGCAGTGCCAGACAAATCTCCGTCGTTGCGTCACACGAATTCATTTGAGCGAGATTCTACCATGAAGAACGACGCTGCCCCAGGCGAGGAAGAAGAAGCTGGCGAGCTTACGGACAACAGTACGTCGCTGCTTTTCAATCTTGCCATGTTCGATCTTGTCATTGACACTCCGTTGCTTTATGCTGCTAGGCAACTTGCACATCAACAGTATCTACGCACCTCTCGAGAACTTCGACAAGGAGACCATTGCTGCCAAGCGTGCACAGCTGGCAGCTCTTGGCAACCGTCGAATTTGGGCAAGCCTCGGACTCGAAGACAAGCCGCAGCGAACACGTCCTTGCGGGCTTATTGTGTCAAAGTCTGGAGAAGTGGCGTACGTCCGTGCGTTGGAGAAATGAGCTAGCTGCCAGTCCTACTGCAGTAGTGAGATAACGTGCAGTTTCCGCTTCATTACATTACGTCACGGAATACAAATAAGATGGACGCGAGTGCGTCGGTGGCTCTTTCCACAGCAAACGCGTTGCGTGCTAACTCTTAAGAATCTGATCTACTGCTGCTTGGGTGCAGCCTTTCGTGGGAGATCCTCAAACACCATCGTGCCGTCCTTCAAGCCCTGAATCTCGTCCTTGGTGAGAAAGCGGCCTCCAGGACCACGCGGCCGCCGCATCGCGTGCTTATGGCGCGAGTCGTGCAGATACGCCTTGCGCTGACGAGGGTTTCCTAGCTTGGCCTCCAGCTTTGCTCGCTGCTGGCGACGGATCATAATGCGGTGGTACTGCTTGGCGTTGACGTAAACCGGCTCCTCCTCCGTAGCTTCAGCCGAGTTGGGAGTCGTCGGGCGAGGGAACATGGACTGCGAGAGCTACAACAACATCAACAGGACATCAAAATATCGTCAGCAACGATCATGCAGGGAGATACACCATAAGGTCCCACCATGTAGGGCTGCATCATGGCACTCGAGCTGTACATGGCGCGGAGCTGCTCACTGTTCGTTTGTTGCTGCAACATTCCAACATAAAGACATACGTCAACGTCAAGTGATCCGCATCCTTCAGTGATCCCATAGTCTGCAGCTATTTCTTCGTCCTCACCATCTAAAACAATCAGCGGAACAAGTGGAGAGAAAAACGACTCTGTCAGTGTCCTACACAGCACAAAGAGAGGAAGCAAAGACGCTCACCAACTGCTGGATATACTGTTGCTGCTGCTGCTGGAAGAGCGCGAGCTGCGCCTGGAGATCCGCCTGGGAAGCCTCTGCGCCGGCGTTTGCAGCAGCCGTGGGGGTCGTGGCGTCCGTGTCCGTGAAGACCAACTTGGTGTCCGCTCCGCTGCTCGTGGTGTCCTCCATGCTGCCAAGTAGGGGGAAATACATGCATACAGAGTGAGTCCATCTGTCGGTGACGCCAATAACGTCCAATGAGACTGCGAGTCCTTCGCTGTCCACGGACCTACAGTTCTCGTTCGAGGCTTCTTGGTTCGGAAAATGAGCGCGGAAATGGGCAGCGCGGTTTGAACAGCGAAACGCGATCGGATTGGCTGAAAATATTTGTGGTGTAGAAAACACGAAACAGATGGCGAGCTTGAAGCGACACGACCGGCATAAAGGAAAGGATCATGCGAGGCGACGCCAACTCAACGCAAATTCACGTGCTCGACGGTGCTGCACTGGTAAGGAGCTTATTGTCATCCTGTGTAAAGCTGCAGGGCGAGAACTGACATAAAGCGTTTGCCCGGAGCCAGAGGACGCTCGCGACGGAGCTCAACTCGAGCAAATACGCCATCGATGCGCACAACCGCTCGATCGGCGAGCTCGGCAACCTGTCGGAGGTGCAATTCATTGCAAATTCATGCAGAAATTCGTCGTTGTCTCTTAGTTTTTGTGTTACGGTTGTTCTTATATTGCAGCTGCCGAAACTCTGCTCGCTGGACGTGTCATTCAACAAGATCACGTCGCTGCGAAACGTCGGCACGGCGAGAGAGCTCCGAGAACTCAAGATCTACAACAACAAACTGACCAACACAATTGGTTTGAAAGCGTAAGTTTGCTTCGGTAATTGTGCGTTGGAAAGGAAGGCTAATAGTTGCTAGCAACTCGAATCTGGAGGGTCTACAAATGAATGACAACCAGATTGAAGAGATCTCGGCTGACTTTTTGGCGCTTGGGAGGCTCAAAAATCTGTGGTTGAATGGTAATCGGATTGGGTCCGTCCAGAATCTTCGGGGGTGTAGACTCCTCGTACATCTCGACTTGGGCCGGAATCGGCTACAGGGTGCAGCGTCGGAGGTTTGTGCAGATATTCGCTTGCAGCATGATTGGGCGAAAACTAACTTGGTAAACCGTTGCAGGGGCTGGATGCACTTACAAACCTTGAAGTAGTAAACCTGGCCGGAAATCAGCTGACATCTGTTGGCAACCTCGCTCATCTCACGAAGCTGGAAGAGCTGAATTTGTCAGAAAACAAGCTCACAACGTTGCAAGGCATAATGCCTCTGAATCTAGGCGTACGTATCTTTTACAGTATGCAATGTTGATTTGCGATGCTTACTTCTTTTGGTGAAATTTCTTCGCAGGTACTTCGAGTGAATGGAAACCAGATTTGCGATTTCCAAGGCCTTACGACCCCGCTGGAAAAACTTAATGAGCTTTATGCGCATGACAATGTCATTACGGACCTGGAGCTACTTCCTACCCGTTGTCCCCAACTCGAGTCTGTCGACCTACGAAACAATCAGATCACCTCGACATCTCAACTTGTGCCACTAGCAAAGTGTGCGGCACTTCAAGATATTTGGTCACAGGGAAACCCGTGCTGTTATTCGAGCAGGTACGCATTAAATCACCGTGAATCTATTTCACTGATTTAATAGCACTAACGATGCGCTGTCTTCGTTACTGTCATGCAGCTACCTTATTGATGTGATGGCGGCATTCCCAGAGCTAAAAACTCTGGATGCGTTCACAGATGCACAATTGCAGAGTCACCGCGAAAAGTTGAGGAGAGGCACCATTTCACAAGAAGAATTGCTCAGTTTGCCAAGACCTTCAACGCCTTCATATCGCCCTGGAACGGCGAACTCTCGTCCTGGGAGTGCTCGTCTGTTAACACCTAGTGGGAGGCCGGCTACCCCAGACTCTGTTCCAGTTTTCCATACGCAATCTGCCCGAATTGGTTGGTTGTTCCTGTTGACGGAATTGTCCCTGCGGTATCTAAACCTTATTTGTGAGTAGGTAATCTTACAAAGGTTACAAGTACAGATGAGCTTGCGATGGCCCAAGCAGAAGTACGTGATCGATTGCAGAAGATGAAGAATTTGCTGCATCGCGTGGGCACTGAAGAGCCCGTGACCTCCGAGAAAAAGGAGACGGTGAAGGATGTACAACCAATCCAACGACGCACCTCCGCTCCTGTCGACTCGATTTCAGCAGCCATCGCAATCGGAAAGAGCAATCCAGCTACCAAGGTGGGGACACGACAACAGCAAGAGTATGATGCAACTAAGGGGGCTTTTTCACTTTTGTCACCTTCAGCCTCTCTCAATCCTGATAGTGAGACAGAGCGGGTTCCGAAAATTGTGCAACGCGCGAGAACAGTGCAGTCGCTGATCAAAAGATCGTGTGTGGACGCTGGCACAGATCCATTGGAGTCTCTCATGAGTTACGACAAGCCTATCGTAATTTACGCGCCAACGTACGGCTGCGAAATGGAGACGCAAACCTCACTGCCACCAGCACCATTGTTGTCGGTCTCAAAATCGGGCTTTCTTCGGGATCAAGAATTTGGATCGCATTCATCGCAGGATGGTACCCACGAGCGAAACAACGAAGAGAGTACGGCACCGAATGAAACAGTGAAAGAGGTTGAGAAGAGCGGGGTTCTGTGGGAACCTGAGCATGATGGAGATGAGATTGAGACTGTAATGAAGCATTTTCTCATGCAGCATGCAATCGACAGGTCTCCCTCTGACGACAACAAGTACACGACTGACGAACAACCCGAAGTTGACATCGATCCAGCCAAGTTTTGGTCCGATTCTCCTCGATTGGATTCCATCAAGACCGCGGAGCTGCGCAAGCCGCCCACCTCGCTTTTTCGAACGGGATACCGCTCGTTTCGAATGCCTCCACGTCCTAACAGCTCCGAAAGCGTTTGATTTGCTTTAGCTCGAAGACAGAAGCAGACTCACACTCAATTTTCTTCTCTTAACTGAAGACCTTCGCGGTGTTACTTTGTCGGCTCCGTCGCATTTGGCGGTCCCGCCTTTCGTACTGCATTTTCCACATACCTACGAATACACAGTCGGATTAGATGTCATTTCAGGTAGTACACCCCCACGTCCACCTTCACCCACCGTAGATTCCTCTCGACGGCAGTCATCTTATCGTTCAGCACTGCAAGGCGAGTCTGAGTACTTGAATCTACATGCATTAAGACCTCCATCAGACTGGAGCAAAAGGATCTATCTGAGCCCCGAACAGACACACGGAAGCGGTTGATGAAGTCCACGACTTCCAGCAGCTGCAGTTGCACGCGCTCGATCTGCTCGGCCGTCGCCCAGTCCTCTCGAAGCACCGACGCCCGGGTGCTACCACACATACAGCAACGTATTAGACAGCGAGCACCTTCCCCCCAAGCTTAGCAGATACCCACGCCATCTTCGTGTTGTGGCGTGTCGGCGAGTTCTGATTGGTGCAGCCATACGCAAGACCTCTTCAACTTCAACTTGAGGAGTGATGGTCCTTCGGTCAACACCTCCGACTCGGGATCATTCCGCAATCCGCCGCCTTGAGCTCACGAGAATGTGGCGGCACGTGGTTCGCCCTCGACTCCCTTTCCGACGCTGTGCGTCATCCTCTGCTTTTGACCGCGAGGTGTACGGACTCTTCATCGATGGTGAGTTCGTAGCGGCGTCTGGAACGGGTGACGCCGCTCATTTGGAGGTCGAGAACCCTGCGACGACGGAGCGACTCGCGTATGTGGCCAATGCGACAGCTGCAGACGTAGATCGAGCTGTGGCTAGTGGACAACGCGCGTTCGAAAACGGTGTGTGGTCTCGGGCGTCAGCTGCAGACCGCGCGAACGTGCTCAACGACATCGCAAAGGCGCTGCGAGAGCGGATCCCGGAGTTTGCAGAGAAGGAAAGCTTGCAAACTGGACGCCCGATTCGAGAGATGGGAGCCCAGCTTACGAGGATCCCAGGTGAGCTACTAAGGGGCCGTTTGTGTGAGTGATGCAGTTGGAAGACTGACTGGGAGTGATGGCAGAATGGTTCGAGTACTTTTCAGCGCTGGCGAGAACATCAGAAGGCACAGTGCCGCCATTTTCAGGCTCTTATGTGAACTATGTGCAGCGACTGCCGCTCGGAACTGTTGGACTGGTTGGTGTTTTACTAAGAAGACGAGTGGCAGCACGTCAAATCTGAAATAAGGTGTTGTTTTGCAATGTAGATCACCCCGTGGAATCATCCGTTGCTAATCGCTGTAAAGAAGCTGGCACCGGCGTTGGCAGCAGGCAATTCGGTCGTTGTAAAGCCGTCGGAGTTGGCCCCACTCACTGTCGTGCAGCTCGCCGAGCTGTGCCACGAAGCAGGACTTCCCGCTGGCGTGTTCAATTGCGTCCCTGGACTTGGATCTGTCACCGGGCAAGCCCTTGCCGAACACCCGTCAATCAAGAAAGTTGATTTTACGGGCGGGACGTCTACGGGGAAACGTGTAGCAGCGACAGCGGGCATGAACCTTGCAAGCACGACGATGGAGCTCGGGGGTAAAGCACCGATTGTGGTGTTTGATGATGTGGATGTGGACGAAGTAGTGAACGGAGCAGCTTTTGCGTGCTTTATCGCTAGCGGGCAGACCTGCGTGACAGGCGCGCGTTTAATCGTGCACGAGAGGGTTTTTGGCGAGGTGCTTGACAAGCTAGTGGAAAAAGTAAGGTCGATCCGACTGGGCGACCCGATGAATGACCGCACCCAGATGGGAACAATTATCTCAGAGCCACACCTCTTGCGCATTCACGCAATGGTCGAACGTGCAAAGCAAGATGGAGCCTCCGTAGCCTGCGGAGGACGGCGAGCCCCAGACCTTAAGGTGCGTTCAATTGCTGATGATTGGTCACCAGTTCAGCCGACTCACTTTTCATGCAGGGATACTTCTATGAGCCGACGGTGATAGCGAACGTTACTTCAAACATGGAAATCGTTCAAGAAGAGGTGTTTGGGCCTGTAGTGACTGCTTACTCTTTCAAGGTCAGTTTTTCACAAGTTTGTGTCGATGCTGCTATCATTCTCAACTTTGATTTACCGTGATTGACTTCCGGTTCGATGTTTATAGGACGAGGACGAAGCTATTCGACTTGCCAATGATTCGCGTTTCGGACTCGGCGCATCTATATGGACAAACAACATCAAGCGTGCCCACCGCGTGGCAAATAGCTTGCAAGCTGGGATCATTTGGCTGAACGACCACCATCGTAACGACCCATCGAGTCCGTGGGGAGGTGTGAAGGACAGCGGCATGGGGTAAGTGCAGTGAAATCTCTAGCTAAATCGAGGTCGGATATTGATTGTCGATACTTGCAACTTGCAGGAGAGAGAATGGTCTGGAGGCGTATCGATCGTACTCACAGGTCAAGAGTGTGATGGTCGGCTTTGGCAACCAGAAGTTCGACTGGTTCGTCGACGACACGGTCCGGTATGGGTAAACAGCTTCAACTTCGATGGTACATCGTACCAGTTATAAGATCGTACTTAGCACAAGAACACTCGTGTCAATTTACAACCTGATTCCTACCGTGGATGTGGGGGACGTCGGCTTCGGCGCCGTCCGCGGCCGCTCCTGCGGCCCCAGCGCCCATGACCGCTAACAACGTAATCTTTCTGATCCGTAAGCTCTCTGTTGTCACCTCTCCAGCCTCCCATGTTAATCTAGAAGTCGATATACGCCGCCATCTAACCTCCGTTCACATTAATTCTGTTGTTTCTGTGGCAGTGCTCGGTATGTTCCTCATGGCGACACTTCTCCCCGTGCTAGTCGCGACTTTATTCCGTATGATTGTTCTCGTCGGAGCCGCACTGTTTGCTGCTGGCTTCACGAACCCGTCGGATCAGTCATTCGCAGTGTGGATCAGTGAACAGAACGAACCTGCCGACCTGGTGCCGGACGCGTCGCTGGGGGTCTCCAAATGGGTTTCAGCTATGTATCAAACTGCCAAGTCCCTGGTACGCAACGAACCGCTCACCTGGAGATTTCATAATGCGCTGGTATTCAGTGTCGTCTTCGTGCCATCTCGAGAGCGCTATGCTTTCGGTATTTTCGGGACTTGGCGCTGGGCGGACGAGTCTGGAGACTATATCAAGGCTTTATGTCGCGCGCCGTGGGTGCTAAAGGTCTCCCGTGGAGGGACTATGTCAGGTATTGAGAAGTATCTGGTGAAAGGCGGTGGTGCGGCTCCTGTCAGCGCTGACGCGACTTTGAGACGAAGACGAGGAGGTGGAGCGTCGACTAGGTTTCAGGCTGGAGTTGAGGAGACGGAGTCACACCGACACTTAAAGGCTAAGGCATTGCAGTTCAAAGTCCGCAAAGATTGGAAAAATGCAGCTGCAATTTTTCTCGAAGCGGCGAAGGTTGCGGGCGGCGTGTTGACACGAGGGAACTATGAACTGGAAGCGGCCTGGTGCACGTTGGAACAAGTGGACACATACCCGAAAGCACAGAGTGAATTGGTTCTTAAGGTGCGAAGGGTGTGCGAAGAAATGGCTTCAGCGGGGTACTTTGACGAAGCATCACGTGGACTGTCTGAGTTGGCGTTGAGATTAAAGCGTAGATTCCCGGTGGACTGCAAAAAGATTGAGCTTGCCAAGGAAGTAGCTGAACTATATGAGCAGGCTAAGAATGTTGCTGAAGCTGGTGGTAGTGTTCACAGTGCTGCAGAGAACGGACTATGGGCTGCGCGGGTGTATGCCGATGCTGGTTTGTGGATGCTGGCCGAGGGGTGCTTTGAAGCAGTCGGTGATATTCGTCGCTGTAACGAGCAGTACGATCTCGCGAATGAGGCGTATGGCAATGCTGTTCTCTGTCGCTTAGGCCAGCTAGACATTGCCGGTGCCGAGGAAATGCTCAATCGATTCACGGAACACATGGGCGACTCGCATCGGCCTACTGACATGGACTACTTTCTCTCGAGTTTGCTGAAAGCGTGTAACAAGTGGTCTACGCAACTACTTGACACGGCATCCAAGCGCTACGACGCATTGCATCGACTGGCGCCTTGGCAGGTACTGACCTGGGTTTGCTTTAATGAAGGGATTTGTATTACGACTAATTGCTTTGCAGTGCAAATGCCTGGCCAACTTGGAGGGAAAAATGAACAACGCGGACCTGCGGTAGACCTTCGGTTTATGGGGCGGGCTGACCGTACCGTAGACAAAATGAAAACCAAGAATAATGAGCCTCGCCACCTTTGCTGAACTTGAGCCTTATGTTGTGTACTCGGCTACCAAGTACGCCAAACAAGGTTTGCCTTGTCAGGGTTTACGTTCTGGATATGCTGCCGAAGCCATGCTGAGTATCCTAAGCGGACTAACTAACGTATTGTCATGTTTGTGCAGAGGTGACTCTTGGTGACATGAAAACGACAGGAAACGTTCACTCCTGCAGATAACACAAGTATGTATTTAGTGCGCATCCAGGCGCGTTGATATTGATCCCTGGCGATGGACCCTGAACTTAAACGGCGTCCCCTGCTTTTCAACGTCAAGCCTGCCCAGCAGCGACCGCCGCTTGGGGTAATAACTCTTGAGGAAAGCGAGAAGCTACAGCGCAAGCATTTAAGCTGTCGTCAGCTGGACAGTGATGGCTATGAGCGTGGGGGCGAGGAAGACGAAGACGGCGATAGTAAGCCTGTTTTGCCTGCCGGAGCACTTCCTGCTGTACTCAATCCGCGCCCCGTGAAGAAGCCTTACGCCCCGACACCATCCAGAACACCGAAGTACTTTCGATGGCAGGCACAGACTGTGTCTTCCCCAAAGTCTTCTCCTGCATTTCCTTTGGGCAAGCCAGTTACGTCTCCCCCGGTCATGCCATCTCCTAGCACACAGCGACGACAAAGCAGCTGGAAGATTTCTCTCGATACGCGAGCTTCCGAGTTGGTGGGGGATGACAATATCAAACTCACTCCGTCATCAAGTCGAGGGGGAACAGAAGTAAATGGGTCAAGGCTCACCGCACACGAGTCGCTCGTGGGGCCTTGGAAAGGAGAAAATGCATCACTAGTCGAACTTCCTGCTACCCCAGAGAGTAACCACTATCTTTTCGATGGACCAGCTACGACACGGTCGGGGTTAACAACGTCAGCAGCCTCCACAGCACCATCGACCCCAGCTACGTCTGCGATACCGTTGATTTTACCTACGTCTCGCCATGATCATTCCGGCCAAGTAACACCGCTTCACCTTCCAAGCGCGCCTACTCCAGGAGCTACTGCAAGCAGTAACGCGCTTAATATTAAGCCCAGCCCTCTTTCCTCCTCTCCAGTAGCGACAAGCCTGCTGGTATCTGGTACGGGTATTGGAGGGTATCCCAATGATCATCACCCGCCTCTATCAGTCCCTGTTCCAGAGTCCGTTCCGATTCGTCTACAGCCGTTGGTACCACCATCCTCACCGCCAGGAAAAGTGGACGGGCAGATTGACCAAGAAAACTCACTCTCACCTTCTGCCGATGTTATGGTGGACGAAATGCACAAAAGTGTTGACGCTGTGCCGGAACTTGTGAAACCAGAACCTGTTGATGATATTCTCGCAACTCCGATCGTGCTTCGAACAGCGAGTGACCCACAATCTCAAGTATTTACTCAGCACGTGCTGCGTGGTGTTATTCTTCGGAAGTATTTACACGTGAGCAACATTGCCCGTAAACTTCGGGAAACCGAGCAGCGTGTATTACGTGTATCTGCCATGGTCCCTACAGGTGGTGGAAGTTTTGGGAAAACTCCACCTCCACCGACAACCTCTGCTCCAAGTACAAGAGGCCGAAAATCTTCTCTGGAACGCATCATTGATGGGGTATCACAAGAGGGTACCGGGGCACCTCGGGGATCGACTACAATACTTCGCCGGCTAGCATCTGTGGACAAAGCTATCAGTCAAACTGCACAACGAATGCGTTTGATGTCCAGTGCGAGTATACCTGCTTTGACAGTGCAGAATTTAACCAAGGGTACATCACTGCGAACAATTGGTGAAGGGAAACAACTTGCACCATCCACTTCGCCGAGGCAAAAACTGCAGAGGCGACGCCCATCAGACATGCCGGAGATAGGTGAAGACGATTTGGGCGCCATCTCAGTTCGTGCAAAGCTGGATCCAACGTCGGCGCACCTGTTACGGATATGCCGCCATGTAATCGCCAAGCGAGCAATGAAGTCGTTTTTACGCCAGGAAATGTCAGTTATCACACAGACCGAAGTACTGCTGCGTGATGATACAGCTCTGCAGCGGCGCCCAGCTTCGGCTATAGGTAGCCGTGGATCGGATAGGCGCAATGAAGCCAACTTGAGGGTGGTAACTGGTGACAATAAGGTTCCGATTAAAGCCATGGCGCCTGACCTTGTGGAGAGTTTGGCGCCTTATTTGAAGGAAGGTGATCAGCACATGACGGTTGATGAGCTTTTTCTTAAAGCACTGTTATCGGAGGCGGAAAAGGATTGGAAACGAGCAATCTTACTCGCCTCGGCCTGTGTGGTTATCGAGCGCGAGTTCATCTTAGCAGCTTTGCTAAGAGCACGCTGCTGTCGTCGTCTTGGACTGTGGACTCAAGCTATTAAGGATCTGAGCCATGCCCTCCAATTACGCCCAGAAGACCAGCGACTTTTTTTGTTGAGAGCATGTCTGCATAGTAAAATCGGCGACGCGGAGAATGCCCTAGCTGATGTGAACCGCGCTCTGGTGTTGCACCCGCAATACACAGAGGCTTTACTTCTGCGGGCTGAGATTTTCCATCGTGGACGTTCTGTTGGTGCAGCATTGCAAGATTTGACGTCAGTATTGGCTTTAGACAGAAGCTGCTGGAGAGCTTACTATGACCGAGCGACACTGCGTTTGCGCGCCATTGAGGGGGAAGGACAGAGTCTTGTGTATCACTCAGAGCATATGCGCTACGAAGAATTGTTAGCGGCTATCATCCAAGATTATGTGAATGCACTGCACAAGGGCTGCACACTTGTGGAGGTTGTGGAAACAGTCGGTGATCTTACCGTGAGACTTCTTGAATTTACCGGCGACGTCACTGTGCTACGCCAAGTCATCAAAAATCTGACGCGATTAGTGCACCTACTTGTTCCTGATGCAAGTGGTGGGCTTGGTAAACCGCGGACTCCGAAAATTCCGAGCAACAAAAGTGGTTTGGGTGCGAGATCATCGCTTGGAGCAGGGGATTATCGTTCGCTATCTACTTTAGATCGTGAGCTTCTCGTGGCAGCCATTCATGCGCAACGAGGACGATTGTATGCGCTTTCAAATGATAAGGTCAATGCGTTGGAGGATTTTGATCACGCCGTGGTGATGGAGTA
>AUWJ02005562.1:0-10568 GCA_000468175.2 Phytophthora cryptogea
ATACCTCGTATCATGACCCGACGTCGGACGAGGAAGTGGAGTACCGGGAAGACGATTCGGCTTCTCGTGTAGAGGAAGACAATAGTGTGCCTGCGACGCAGGAGCTGACGAGTCAAGGAGAACTGCTACCACCTCGACCAACAGCAGAAGTTCAGCGAACATCTCCCAAGTCAAACTCGCTGAATCAAAAGCGACCTTCTCTTCCCGAAAACGAAGCAGATGAGGAACAGACGCAAGACGGAGTAACTACACAGCGTGCTTCTCCTCGCCAAGATGCAAGCCAACATGAACAGGTACAAGGAGGGTCTTCGCGTCAAAATATGTCTGCCAGGAATCGAACTTCCCCGGATGGGAGCCAAAATGGTGGCACGCCTCGTCGCAAGTCCCAACGTGTGCAGCAACCTTCTTCCAATGGCTGCAATTCCAGCGACAGCCAACCTGACGCACCGCACTTCCGTAACCTTAATCCGTACGGTCGACAGGGGAAACCATGGGGCGAGTTTGTTGTGGAGGTCCTACTCGCGGAGAGAACAGCACGCAACGAAGACGAACTGGACTACGTGCAGTTCGTGCGAGGGCTCTATGAGATCTGAACCAGACTGCCGTGTGCTTGCGTCCGCATGTATGAGCCGCTTAGTCGAACTGACCACGCAAGCACACGAAGCCGATCCGCGTGCAGACGACGACAAACCGATCACAAGACGTCGCTCGAATTGCACCACCAGTACATTCCAAGTTGTATTTCTAGCTTGGTGGTTCGCCCTACAGTTGATGCTCTCCCTTGTTGCGTCTGCTACTGTTGCTGCTGCCAGGTCGTCGGCCGTTGCCTCCCGCTCGGTGGTTGCTCCTGCTACTGGAGCTGCTACTACTAGACTTGGTGCTCGAGCTCGTTCCGGGTCTGGAGCTCGAGCTGGAGCTGGTGGCGGATCTGGAGCTGCCTTCTCGTCGCACGCTCGAGCCGGAGCTGGAGCTGGACACCGGCTGCTTGTTCTTCTCGGCGCGACGCCGCGCCTGGGCGCGTTTCTTCTTCTTCTCTTCCTCCGACATCTCGTACTTGTAGAACTCCTTCTCCGCCGACGGCAGGTTGCCCGGCTGCGGGGATGTGGGCGAGTTGCCAGTCTT
The DNA here is from genome assembly GCA_000468175.2 of Phytophthora cryptogea. Lineage (NCBI taxonomy): Eukaryota > Oomycota > Peronosporomycetes > Peronosporales > Peronosporaceae > Phytophthora > Phytophthora cryptogea. Next base: position 1,123 of record AUWJ02005562.1, read on the forward strand.
GAGGCCAGCGATGCGGTTCTTGGCCAGCACCAGCGCGCTCACAGCCTTGAGGCGACCAGCAGACGCGACCGTCGCGGCGGTGGACGCGGCTGTCGTGGCCTTCTCCTTGCCCACAGTGGCGGCCGACGAGGCCACCTGGAAGGCCTGCGACGTCTTGACCTTCTCGCGCCCGACAGTGGCGGCCACCGTGGCGCTCTGGAACGTCGTGGAGCTCTTCATCTTGTCGCGCCCAACCGCCGCCGCCTCGGACGCCGCGTGCAGCGCCAGCGTGCCCTTCTCCTTGCCGATCTCGGCGGCCGCCGCGCCCGCGAAGTACAGTGTGTTGCCGGCGCGGTTGGCCATGCTCTTGAGGTTGTTCAGGTCCATCATATACGGGCTGCAGACGACGGTGACGCACTTCCGAGGCTTTTTCGATTATGATTCGGGCCAGAAGCTTAGTGAAGGCAAGTGACGCGGGTAGAGGTCTGGCAGCAGATGGCCACGCACAAAGTTTACACCCCGAGTATAAGATTGCACAAGGGTATATAGGATAAAGGGTCATTGAGGTCGGAGAAATGTAATGTGGTGGGGTAATTCATGCAGGGTATCTTATATTGAGGGGGGAAAGTATCTGCGTGGGTCGGTTTTCGCGTCAAGACGCGAGTGTGGCGTCGCGAGCAGCGCCCAAGCGATTGGGCCCAAAGTTGTGGGCTCACCTTATAGCTTTCCTGTGGCAGGGGACGGAGTTCCGAAAGCAACCCAGAAAATCCGGCAGTAAATTTGGCGAAGATGAACTACAGTACTGTACCCTGTAACTTGTCTACTATGATAGGCTTCGTATTGTTGTCTGTCGTAGGCAGAGCGAAGGTGAAGGTGGTCATCAAAGTGCTAATTCTGCCAAGTGCGTGGGTGGTCTCAGCGTGATTGACAGCACCCGCCATCTGCGCTGGCGCTCAACCGATGTTCTGATCCGGCCAGAGATTTGAACGTCAACACCTTGAAGGCGTCTGAGCGACGACAATTGCGCAGTCCACCAACACTCGGTCAACTCAGCGGTGAGTTTTGCCACACGAAAGCAACATGAGATGGAGGCTTTCTCCGTGCAGTCTCCATTTTGCTTCAACCGATTGAAGCTCCAAGTATACTGGCGTTTGTATGTCTGGTCAACCCTACCCACAATAGTTCCTCATGACCGCACGTCAACACTTCCCCTTTCAAGCGCCAAGCAGCAGCATGAGCACCAGTAGCGCTCGGAGGTTCGTGGACCAGAGCGTCGTGGCGTCCCTCGTGCCGCTGCTCAAGCGCAACTTAGCCAAGCAGCCACCGCCGCGCCATGACGCGCCCTTCGTGGTGCGTCTCCTGCAGCTGAGCCGTCGAAACCTCAATTGACTCTTTGCTACGTTGTGGTTTTGTGTCTGCAGCGCGCGAGTGTGGCGGCCGTTTTCCGCTGGAAGGAGAAGGAGCAACGCTCGCTCGAGCTGCTGTTTGTGCGCCGCAGCGTGAACGAGAAGGACACGTGGAGTGGCCAAGTGGCTTTCCCCGGTGGTCGCAGGCAGAAGAAGACCAAGATGGACCTCAGCGATCTGGACGACGTGTCGGAGGAGTGGACGGACTGGGAGAGTCTCCGAGAGACAGCACAGCGCGAGACCATGGAGGAGGTCGGGCTGGACCTCACCAACTCGTACGTGGAAACGGTTGCTGGTTGGGCAAAGTGGACGAACTTGACTTTTGGTGTTTTTCATAGGCATGTGCACTGGATTGGACACCTCCCACCTATTCAGACACACTTGCGCTCGCTGACTGTTAGTACACAAGGTGCGAAAATATGATGGAACTGCGGTTGGTTGATTGACTTCTGTACTGACAACCGTCCTCTAGTCTTCTTCATTGACGAAGGAGCAGATGAACACGAATACAAACCGAAGCTGCAGGAATCGGAGATTTCGGACGTCTTCTGGGTGGATGTCCAGGAGTTGTTCAACACGAAACGGTACAATGTCCTCTCCTACCCGCTAGAAGACAGTCTGCTGAGTTTGCGGATGCGTCCACGGGTGTTGGCGCTGGCCAAGAAGGTGCTGGGTAACATGTCTTTCGACTGCGTTTATCTTCCGAGGCCAGAACACCCAGCACCTGATGATGAGCGACTACCGTGTCGTGAAGTGCAGGACTTTGTGTTGTGGGGGCTGACGCTGCGAGCCGTGGTAGACCTCTTCGTCGCTGCCGGCACCCCGCTGCCCATGCGTCCGGACGCGCAGCACTTCGACTCGAAGGTGCTTGGTGACATCGTCATGTACTGCATGCGCTACCCGGACAAGGTGGTTGCTGGTACGGCCACCATCTCAGCTATGCTGCTTGTCGGCGTCGTCTACAGCAGCCTGTAGGTGTAAACTGCAACAACACGACTACTGGAGTACTGTCCTCAGTACAGGTTTGATTCTGTAGTATTGAGACGCCATCGTGCATTGTCTGAAAAGTGCATCTAATAACAGCTACATTGGCACATCGCCTCTGTACATTAGTCCTATCTGCCAATTACAACATCAGTCAGAAACTAGGCCTGTTTTGGCTCGACGCTGGGCGTAGGAGTCGGCTCCGACTGCAGGTTCTTGCGCTTGTAGAACAAAATGTAGGCAGCGTTGGACTTGACCTGGCTGGGCATCGCCGGCGTTACTAGACTGTCGTCGAACGAGTACCAGCCAGGGAACATCTCGCCATCTCCGTCCTTCCAACTCTTGGCAAATGCAGTGTAGTGACCGAAACCCATGCTGCCATAGTGGTTGCTCACAGCGAACAAATCGTACATCAGGTGGTCCTTGTCGCTGCTCTTTTCGAGGCAGTACGGCGACATGTCGAGATTTTCCAGCGGGAAGTCCACGAACACGTCCAGCTTGTCCCGCAGAATCTCGTTGCGGTACTCAAAACGCTTGAGCGATAGCACAAGTACGTCCGGTAGCCGCCACATTTCCATTGTTTTGCGTGCCTGTCTGTGCTCTTTACACTTGCTGCAGTACCACAAATTTGCTTGATCGAGAGTCTCGGGCTTCACAAAGTTTTGGAAACAGTCATTCAAGGAAATTCCATCATGCCCACGAGATCCACCAGCCTTCGAGCGCATACTCTCGTGGTTAACAATTTGCTCCACGTCAGGGCGAGGAGACGCTGATGAGGATAGCATTGATGATGACCACGCAACGGAAGCAAACACCAGCTCGTCGGGTGAATCCTCATCGTGCAACGTGGCGAAATCCGAAAACTTCGCGTCAGACGCAAGAGGAACAGGCTCGTTCCGTAAGTACACGCCATCACGGTCGGTCAAGTACACACATTGAGAAAGCATGTTGCTCGGAATGTTTGCCTTTGACGATTGAGACACGTGCGTGCTCAACAACTCGCTCCACTTCTCCAGCATTTCAGCACAGGTAGATGAAGCAGTGTAGGTGAAAAGCAATGGATCGCCCGTTAGCGTCGAACCTACGCGATGATAGAGAAAACCATACTGCACAGCCTCGTTTGTTGGCATGAAGTCCACTTGGTACATGAGAATGCGATCGTCTTCGCGAAGCCGGGTTAGTCGCTCAGTGTCCCCGATGATACGATAAGTCATTGACTGGTAAATATCAGCCGCAAGCAGGGAGCTAGGACTCACGCCACATAGCTTGGCTAGTGCCCGTTTCAGTAGGAGCACACTTCCCTTCTTGGGCACTTCAATGAGGTAACGAGTCATGGACGTTCCTGCAACGCTCGAAACAAAGATCACTTCTACCTGGCGGTTCTGCTGCTGGGGTAGTTCGAGCTGGATACAATTGAACGGGTCGAAAGTAATCGAAACTTTGTTGCAAATCGGGCACACAACGGTGGACTTGAACTGACCCTGAATGTGGTCCACGAAGATGCTGTCATTGCGCAGCAGGTGACGCTCCCATGCTTCCTTCGCCACCGCGGCATCGTCTTGTGAACCATCCGATTCTTTCACCTCGGTGTAAGGCTTGTGCTTAACGCGATTCAGATCTTCATGCAAGCCGTCAATGATGTACGCAAGTAACTCCTGCGCGTCGTGCTGCTGAAACCCAGAGAATTGGGGAGCAAATCGACTAATAGCACGCTTCAAATTGGCGGGCGATATGCTGGGTACGATACCAAACCACAATTCCTTCAGCAAACCGTCATACTCCTGGGCCAGATTACCACCCGTTCCTAACGGGTTGTCGCGGTTTAGATCCTTCTTGTACCGATTGCTCAAAAAGTAACGTGTCAGCAGTTCCACATGGCTCAAGCACTGCAACGCCGAGTTCATAAAGCAAGTGTTGCCCAGGTTACGGAGACCCATCTTACCTCTTCGTTCTGTTTGCAAACCATGGAGAACCTCTTCCTCCTTCTCCTCAGCTGACAGCGTTGAGCGACACACACCCTTGTGGTATTTCCAATGCGCCATTTGACAATTCGCGCCGCAGTACCAGATCAGCTGGCAGTTGCCGCACCGCTTGAGTGATCCTGTAGTCTTTCGACAAGCTCCGCACAGCTTTGGGATTGAGTTCGGCACTGCACTTGGCTTACGCGGCACAGCCAGCTTTGATCCCGCTGAATCATCCTTTTTCCCATTTGTGTCGGTCGTCGACTTCTCTGTTTTCTTTTGCATCGAGTCGTCGTTGCCATTCGTCGTAACTTCCGGCTCATCATTCTCCGCTTGCTCCTGCAATCGCATCCAATTAGTCAATCAACTGCCTGTAGTCTCCCTTCAGTTAACATCATCGCATCCTACCGGGTAGACATTTACGCGGTTATAAGCGTTTCCGAGTTCTGGATCGCCCACCTGCGCGACGAACCGAGCAATGGTAGGGCCACCTTCATACCAGACGACAAGTGCGTCCCAGACTTCCTGCGGGATGAGCACATAGTGATAGCCCTCCTTCAGTTGCGGTCGCAGCGGTCCGCCCATGAGCTCGTCCAGAGGCGTATCCACTCCCACGTGGAGCAACGGCAGGTTGTTAATGCGACTCGGCGGTGTGTTTCCCGCCCCAGCTGCCGGCACATCCTGCTTGTCATCGTAGCCCACAAACTCACACCAGCGCTCCCACCACTTGGCCGAGAGCACGAATCGCTTGTCCCCCACCTGCAGTCCCTGCTGATCCGCCTGCGTCATGAGGCTCTTGACGATTTCGCGCTGTTTGTTGCGGTTCAGACGCTTGGCCACGCCATTGGACAGCGGGTTGCCGCCCTTCCCCGAGCCATTACCGTTGATCGTCGGGGTCGTAGAGTCTTCAACCACTGGAGAAGCCACGCCGTTCTGCTTGGGCACGTGTCGCTTGTGGCCCTTCTTGGACTGCTTCTTCTTGCCCTGATCAAGACGCACGACGTCATTCAGAGCGCGTATATCACGGGGAAACGCGGCCTAGAAGGGTGCTACGTACCTTGCCCATTGCCGTCGGTCTCCGTAAGACTGATCTTTGGTAAGTGCGTCTTAAGTTCGCTATTCCTTATCGACATATCCGAATTGAGAGGGTATCGAGTTCGAGAGACTCATTAAGTGCGCATTCCGTGAACCTTTCCGACCATCATTCTTCGTCCGCCACCATGGCGCAGCGCGTGGAGGAGCTCGTGCTCTCGGGCGGCGACGTGAACGTGCTGAACCACACGACGCTGTCGCTGTGGCACTTCCGCCAGCTTGCGCTCGAGATGCTGCCGTCCGTCGAGCCCAAGGAGGATCCGGAGCGCGACAAGGAGCAAGAGAGCGCGTCCTCTCGAGCCATTGAACTGGGCGAAGGGATGAGCGTCGCCGCCGTACTGTACGAGCAGCCGGTGGACGCTTTCAAGGCGGACAAGAGCGTCCAGGAAGACACAAACCAGACGGAAGGAGACTCTTCAACCAGGACAGAGAAGCCCGCGCTGCAGCTGACCACCAGCATCCCAGGACAATTGACGCCGGACACGCGCGTAGCCGCCGTGTTCCATCGCTACCGCTGCGTGCTGTGTCTGGACGCGTCGCCCTCCATTTTATCCATCGACCCGTCGTCCGGACGGCTCTTCCTGGACTTGCTGTACGAGAGTGTGGAGCTCTTCATTTGGAGCTTATTGCGCCCCATGGAAGTCGGCGGTGCGGCCTTCACGCCGGAGATTCACGTGTCTGTTTTGGTCCAGGGAGCGCTTGTGGAGTCGCTCTGTGTGCTCATGCAGGGATACATTGTCACGCCGTCCAATGCGGCCAACTTCTTGCAACTCATTAAGGACCGCTTTCAGCTGATAGAAAACGACTGGGCCTTGCAAGCGCAGGAACGTGGCCAGTGGGGATATCTGGGCAATGCTACGCCCGCTTCACTTGACTGGATCCTGCAGAACGCTGTGTTTGCACTCAACTCTTTGCCAATGGACTGCGCGCCGATAATGGTGCTCGTCACGGATGGCGTCGTGGACGTACGGGACGTCTACTCTTATGATAACCTGCTTATGCAGCTCGTACGGCACGATATCCAATGCCACTTCTTGCGCATTGGAGGTGGGGGAGAAGACGAGCTGAACGCCACGTTTGGATTCGTACCTGACACGCATCTGCTACGATTCGTTGCAGAGTACACAGGTGGAACAGTGTTCGACTATGCAGCTATTCACGAAGCTTGCTACGGCACGACCAGCGCTAGCAGCAACATTGTAAAGAAGATGACAGGATTGCAGGATGCGTGCTTCCTGCGCAAGTCGAGTGTGCACGCAAACTCGGCTCCAGTGGTGAAGCTCAACGAAATGGATAGCACTTCTTTTGACGGTAGGACGTTGCTTCCCCTCCGTCCTTATCGTATGTGGCGCGAAAAGGTGCACGAATATCGCATTTTTGCCGACGTGAATCGTATTGTCGAGGCACGGCTTTGCGAAGGGTTCTCTATTAACAAGGTGTACGTCAAGACGTACCAGCAACCGTTATTAGACCCCATTCAAGTGAATGCGGACTCACCCCGCAATGCTAGCAGTGGCGGTGCAACTGCGAACGATCCAGTTGGCCCCTCCACTGAAGTCACTAAGATTTTGATTGTGTTCTTGCTGCAATGGAAGCAAAACGTGTGGATTGAGTACGTTGTTTCTACGACGACGGAGAGTGCAACTACGCTAGCGGCACCGAACAATAGTTCGACAACTCACACGGGTCGACGAGCAAGTGGACAAGGTATGAAACCCCCGACTTCATCGTCATCTGTTAAAAAGACGTCGGATATCTTCTCTAAGGATCAGAGAACTGCGTGGAGCGAGTGGTACGTCAAAATGAACATATTGGCATATGCTGATTTTCTCCGTGCTTTCGAAGACACGAGGCAACGTTCATCAACAGGTGGGGCTCGAAGCTCAAAGGCTGCTCTTCGACGTTCTGGGGAAGAAGTGTCCATGGCATCACCAGTGCTGGTGCACGATTTTATCCGTAATGTTCAGGATGTCGATCGGGTACTGCTGCATTTGATGACTGCAACGGCTAGCATCAGCGAGGCCAGTGACTCGGTTGCCTATCAGTTCTCGTTTGGAACAAGTGCAAACTCATCGTCAACTTCTGTGACGCCAAAGATTACAAGCTCGCACCCGGTTTTCAACATTATCGGTGAACTTTCCACTGTGTTGTGGCACCGCTGGTTTTTTGTGGAGAGATTTGAAATTCTTTGCGTTGTCAAGACTGATGCATGCACAGATCTATTTTATCGAAATGAGATGCATGGTGTAGTTGAACGCAGCAATGCAGGCTCGCATTTGCGTGGTGCTGGACAAAGAATGATGCATGGTCACGGTGCCGATGTATATGGCACCAATAGTGTAAATGTTTCTATTGGAGTCGAGAGCCTTGCAGAGCCATTGATCGCGATACTTGTCAAATGGTCCTCGCAAAAGCTGTCGCAGGATCTGTTTTTGAAGTTTCTGTGTCCAACTGCCGCTGATAAAATTCATGCCCCTCCAAGAACCAAGGCATCACCATCTTCTTCGTCTACAGTATCTGGAGGTATTGCACTCAGGCGTCGGCAACGCAGTCATAACAGTAACGGAGGAGAGGACATCGTCCACGAAGAAAGCAGCAATTTCAAAGAGAGCAAGGCCGCTCTTTGTTTTGTACGGCTCGAGTTCAAAAACAAAACTCTTTGCGCAGTTCATGTGGCATTTTTCGCTACGAGAGCGTCAACCCGTCGACAGGTGCTAAATGATTTGAAGAGCACAATTTTTGCTGGAATCAACGAAGTGGCTGTGACTCCTTCCCCAGCCAAACTGCTTTCGTCAACTCTGACAGACACACCAGTCATTCTGTGTCATCGCATGCTGAGTCGTTTACTTGTAACACACGACACACTTTTACTCCACGGAATCGACCAGGAGCCTGGTACTTTTGATTATTACGTTGCATCGCCAACTTTGGAGGCTGAAAAGAACGCGGGGGCTATCCCGCCATCAAGTACATGTTGTGGAGGCAGTGAGCTACAGCTTCACCGAGTGTTTGGTGCGTATGTGTGGCATTCTAGTTGGAAATGGGAAGTGGCAAATTTGACGGCGCTGCTTGACGTGATGCGCCGACTTCACGATGCCCGCATTAGCTGTGGATTCTGGGTTTTGGACTGGAAGATGGAGGAAGGAGATGATGGACAGAGTGGGACACATGTTGAGAGCGTGGTTTTTGGCAGGGAAATATTGATGGAAGATGAAAAGGGACACACGAAGACGGCGTTAGTGCAATATGCGCTTCGTCGTGTTTCGGACACATGCTTAATGACATCTTTCTGGATGGAGCCGCAGCATGGAAATATAAAGGCACGGCTATCAGATGAAGCGGATCACAATGACAAGTTTCACTGGAGTCTGAAGCAAGCCATCGGGCACAGCACGCCATTTGAAAATTACGATAATCGTGGGCATCGAAACAGCACCTCGCGAGGAACATCTGACCGGGTTTCTGTCTCTTCAACAAGATCAGTGGAAGGCGAGCAAAAATCAATGGAGCAAGAGGATGTAAGCATTGATTGGTGTGGCGAATCTACGTATCTCGGCGAGAGCGAGTTGCTGCATTTAATTCGCGGCTACCTTTTCAAAAGTGATCGCCACTTCCTCTCGTGTTTGTACACATTTGATTGTATCATTAATTTGCGTGAGAACACCGAGTTGTTAAATCAGTTAAGCAAGGATGTCGATGATATTGTTGGTTCAAACTGGAGCATGGATCGTCAACTCGCGGCTGAAAATGGCATGATCCTGCCTCCGTTCAGTACAGCGAGGCTACTTGCTACTTCGACAAGGTCAACAGAGCATTTTCTGATGTATTTGCAGAATGACAAACCTTCTATGAAGGATGAAGAGGAGTCAATGGGGGTTAAGATTTTGCCGTCACTTTCAACAGCCAATGAGAATCTCTATTCTATGCTAGAACTTACTCTAAGGGGTCTGAGTGATTGTGAGGTATCATGGACTGATTACAACGGAGATATTGTGGCAGAAGCGGGTGTATCAGTAAATAATGG
>AUWJ02005579.1:0-10400 GCA_000468175.2 Phytophthora cryptogea
CACGCTGTAAGTGACCTCTGTTAAGCTGCACAGGAAGGCAATCTGACTGAGATCATGTGGCTACGTGCAACGGGCAAGGAAGCATTGGACATTTCAAATGCGAGACTTGTTGAACAAAAGCTTCAAACGTTTCAACAAGCTCCCATTGTACCTGGATGAACTTCGACGTCGTTTGGTCGTGGTGTAGTGAATGATTGGAAATGGTGCTCAAGTGAATCCGAACGACGGCGATTTGAACTTGAGTTTTGCTGCGAGTTTGGGACAAGTTGGATGCAGTGGTTCGTGAATAATGGGGCAATTCGCGAGCAAGAGAGTGTTGACGGAACGCAAGCGGTGGATCTCGCGGCTAGAGGCAATCAAGAATTGCTCATGGACAAAGCATTGTTTGGACCACAGCTAATAATGACAGGTATACCACCGTGCAGGGAGCAGAAGAGAGCGGTGATGATGAAGCATCTAATGACGGCAATACGAGACTGCGTCATGCAGCAATTGAAGGAAAACATGGACACTACTACACTATACAGTGGCAGCCGGACACATTCATATTGTGAAGCTGTTGATCCGTAATGATGATACACTGTACTATCGACGCTCAGACCATCGTAGTAAATAAACTCTGCATCAATCACGCCCAAGAATATTTTTCGATCGAGATCGAGGCTATTGCCTCTGGTTGTGTTTTGTTAGCAGAAAGTGGAGCAGAAAATTATCGTGTTGCCAAACTGTATCCATCTACACATTGTTTTGGTCTAGTCTATTTTTGGGAAATTAAGTCTCAAAATAGTCCCACCACGTCAGTACCCAATCTGCACCCTCATGTGCATCCCTCTGCTCTTGTTGGTCCTGCTGCCATTGACCATGGCCAGGAGTGGCTTCGAGTCCACCATGGGGATCGTCGAGACTAATCGGACGGTGGCTCTGGACCCAAGTGTGCAGCATATTCCTCTAGATCCGTCACAAATCCACCTCCGGCCGCCTCCTCCTCGAATCCCTAGCGACGCCAAGCTCTTCATCGGACTATCGGTCTTCCGAGATGGCTACCGCTGTGCTGCCACCATCCTCACGGGCTTCCAGCGGGCTACAAACCCTAAAAATGTCATTTTTGGGGTAGTCGACCAAGTGTACCCATCGGACCAAAAATGTGTGGACGAATTTTGTATCATGGCTACAAAAGCGTGGCCGGACCAAGGCGAGTGCCCTTTTCGGGACCAAATTCGCGTGGACGAACGTTCGGCGTATGAATCCCGAGGCCCAACTTTAGCAAGACACCAACAGCAGAAATTGATCCGGGACGAGGAATTTTGTCTCCAATTGGATGGCCACAGTATTTTCACGAATAATTGGGACACAAATTTACTCAAAGAGTGGCAACAAGTTGGCAACGAAATGGCTGTGCTCACGACGTACATTCACCATATTCACAACTTTGTGGCGGACAATGGAGACAATGTGCCTCCTAAAACTCTGGATATGCCACATTTGTGCACCACCATGAGAGGGTCCAACGGATTGGTCCGAACTGTTGGCGCTAGTATGATCGGCAAGTCTAAAATTCCTCAGCTTGAAGCGCTCTGGGGAGCAGGCTTTTCATTCAACAAATGCCACGCGGAACGGAGGGTGCCTGTGGACTCCCATACCTTGTGGATTTTCGACGGCGAGGAATTTATGCGCGCTTCGAGACTTTGGACACACGGATACGACATGTACTCGCCCAGTAAACTCGGGTCTGTGATTTACCACAACTACACGTCGGTACCTGCTCGGTTTGAAGGGATTCCAGTGGATCAGAATGTCAAGGATCGAGAGGAAGAAATGGGTGTGAATCGGTTTAAACTGTTGGTGGGGCAGCCGTTCGAGGGCCGAGTGAGCACCTTTGAACTGGACAAGTACGGGTTTGGCAACGTGCGTTCTTTTAAACAGTATTTGGAGTTTTCGGGCGTGACGTTCGAGGAAGGGAAGAAAGATGCAGAGTCGTGTGAACAGCGACAGTGGGTGCCGTACGCAAACGCGACGGAGGTGGAGGAAATTGTGGGCGGAGGCTGGAAATTGTACAACTCCGCTGAGCTGATGCACGAAAGCAAGGACGGCACTTCTCGGCTTCGTCAGCATTTAACGAACAGTATGAGTGGGACCACTTTTAGTTTTGCGGCTCCGATCTTTCTGCTGCTATCTGTAGTCATCGTCTTCATGGCGATGTCAAACACCGCGATCGCACGCATATTTCGCAATCGTTTCCGTAAAGCCCAACACAACAGCAGCGAGTAGTTAGTGGATGGCACAAAATTCCCAGTACTGGTAGACTGCACCTTACACAAGAAACAAAACTTCTAGCTATTACCTAGAAGAAGTGGTGTGTGGCTCTTAAGTTTATAACGTTGTTGGAACAATTCACGGCCACCAAGCGCTGAAAAATGAAAACTCACGTTCCAATCTTCCACCAGCCTCCACCATCAAATTTCCACATGAAGTTCTTTACGTTCTTCGTCATCCTCGCTGCGGTGTCCCAACTAACTGCTGCCGGATCCATCGAGTACCAAAGTGGCGCCCCGTCGCACTAGGTTCAAACCACAACTTTCAATTCGAGACGGATGCGTCTCGTACCCAGTCGTAAATTCTGCTGGAGAGACGAGTAGTGGTCTGAAAGAAGGAGAATCGGGAGGTATTGGATGTCTGAAAGCACCTTTGGGCTTTCAAGCAAGTGTACGGAAGAGCAGCATGGTACAATGGAAAATATGCCATCATGTACGCCTGGTACTTCCCAAAGGGATTTTGGGCCAATTTCTCGGTCCGGCGCCACGATTGGGCGGGCTACTGCAGTAGTCTGGATCGACAATCCAGAGTCTAAATTTCCATTACTACTGGGACTTTCCATCTCAGTTACTGAATGGGGATACACAACGCAAGCACCCGCCACTTGCGGTATATCGGACGGTACAACAGCTAAACTTTCCCATGGACTTCAGGCTGAAAAAGGTCCTGCCTATTTGTTGACGACGGATAGTGTGAGTATTTTTCAAGTTTTGATCATGTGGGAACAACTACCAGAACGGCGTTGGATACGACGAATTTTGGGAACACCAAAGTTCCGATCAGTGGCGCTTTTTTTTCCAAAAGAAACTGAAAGATTTGACAAGAGAAAGTAGGGAAATGACAGTGACCAATGCTGATAAATGGTTCTGGTTGCTAAATGTTGTCATTAGGTTTTGAGTTTGCTAGTTTTTTAGTTCGTGGTTCACTGTATCTGTAACTCGGAATTCAACTGTACAACTTTATCGTCAGATGAATCGAGCGGTGGAGGGGCTCTCCAGGGTAAATCTCCCCACGGAGACTCGTCCGATGACAAATGACTGGAAATGGTGAGTGTACTGGTCAAGTTTTCCGAATTGACACTTGGGAAGACGCAACTCCACTTTGAATCGGTATCTTGAACACACTGAGCGTCTTCGGGAGCTACACAATCGGTACCGTTGTAACTTGGTCGTGTCGAGTCACAGTCTGCAATGGCAACATCTCCCTTCATTGGACATGTTGATCCAGTTGGGTGGTCTCCATTACCAGTACAAATTCCACTTTGCGTAGTTTGGAGCGCGTAGGTCGCGTCTTGGTGCACCGTGACGTTCAATTCTGCAGTCACGATACCAAATATTCCGACCAGGAGAGTGATCGCTGGCTTGAGCTTCGACATGTTTGGCCAATTTCGAAATGGCAGGAGTTTGAGCTGTCGGTGCGAGAGAAACTCAAAGATTTGGACGCCTTTTCAATGAGGACAGGCGATGAGGACTCTTTCGAGTTGCAGTCGTTTTCTAGGAAGTGAAACGGAGAGTGGGGGCTGTATTTATGTTGGCAAGTCTCGTCGTAGCAGAAAAATCATCAACCTCGAGGACGATGGAGATGACTTACTTTAGAATAGGAACCTTGTCGGACATGAGTACTTTCACATTGGAAACACGCGTCACGAACTTCAAAGGACAAGTGGCAAGGTCTCGAGTTACGAGGTGATGGAGATTCAGTCTGGTAATGGAGTTTTGGAGAATGGTGATACAACCGCAGGAGCATTAAGTGAAAGTTCGACTCGGGTAACACCGTTGACTCACTTGATTCTGTCCAAAGCTGTGCTGGATGCGATCGGTCACACGGACGCCAAGTTGGCGTTTGATATGATGCTGGTGAACGAGCATCTCACCGCTCAAGATGCTGCCAACCGATCGCTGAACGAGGAAGTGTCGTTCTTAAAGCAAAGTTTGGCCAAGCAGACCCAGGAGCAGAGTGAAATGTTTCACTACTTTCATGACAAGACGGACGAGCACATGGCGAGAATCGCTGAATTGGAGCGAGCGGTGGCCGATGCACAGGAAGAGAAGGAGAAGTTGATTGTTGCAACGCAAGAAACTCTCGACAATGAGCAGCATGAACGAGCGGATGAGAACGCGAAAGCGCAGGAAGAAGTAGCCAAACTGAAAGAAGAGCTACGTCAAGTGCACACGTTTGCTGAGGCCAAGCATGAGATGGAAGCGCACACTCGAGAGCTCGAGACGAAACTCGATGCTCAACGTGCAGCATTCCAGACAAAAATGCAGGAGTTAGAGCGCAACAATCTGCTGGTACAAGCACGAACCAAGCAGGAATTGCTTGGCCGGATGCAAGCAGCTAAAACCGAGTTGATGCTTCGTACCAACGACCAAGTTGCGTCCACAACGCACCGTACATTGCTTGAAAATGAACACTTTACTCAAGAGCTGGCATTTCAGAGTCGAGAGACTGAAAAGCTGATTGAGAGGCTTGATATCGCACAACAAGAAGCGGCAAGTTTGCGAGCGAAGACTGAAATTCTGGAAGCAAACGAGCAGTTGATGGCGAAGAAGAACCGCTACTACCAGAAGATCCTCGCCAAGCTGCAGCAACCCAAATCTTCCGGTCTGGACGTTGCAATTCATCTCCAGTTTGACAGTCTCACTACCAGTGGAGAGAACAATGGCGAAGACAAACAGAAAACCATGTTGTCCATCCCAGAAGACGAGCAAACGTATTCGTTAGTAAACCTCGAGGAAGAACAGACTAAACGTTTGCAAGCAGAAACGCAACTGCAACGAGCGCTCGAGTGGCTTCGTGTTTTCCAGCGCGAACGCCAATTTCTCCTGGCACAGCAAGATGAAGTTGTTCAGTTTCTTTATCGTGCGCTCGATGAAGCTGCAGAAGCTCAACATGAACGCAAAACCAACGACAGAACGGAATCACTACAAGAGATTGAAGAGTTTCAAACAGCAAGTGCTGATCTGAATAAGCGTATTGAGGAATTGATAAAACTCGCACCCAGCACAACAACGATGGAGGTTTTTGGCCGTCGAGTGTTAGCATCTCGACCAGCTTTGGATGAACTTTCGACAGCGGATGCTCATGAAGTTCTACTGTTTCTACTAGAGAAACTTCGTTTGTACCAAGTACGAATTGCTGCTGTCTATCCAAATTCTGCTTTAGCTTCCACTGCTACAAGTCCCATCAAGCAAATGCTGGAGCGCCAACTTGGTGTGGAGTTGCCGCCTATCGCAGCAACAAATTCGAGTCCAAGTCCGTCGTCACTCAAGCAAAAGCGCCGCGTATTTGCCCGTATGGCTGCTGCTGTGGATGCTGGGAACATCGAGTGGTTGGGTTCTCCAAAGTCCAAAGCTGCTGTGCATCCACAGCCACAGACGCAACATACTCCTCTGAGTCCCCAACTTTTAGGTTTGGCAACGAACCAGTTCAACTTCATCGGACAAACACCAAAGCAAACCAGTCCGACGAAACGGAGGTATCAGCAGCTTCACCACAGTTCATTCGGCAGAAACCCAATGACATCTCCCTCTCGCAAAGCACAAACTCAAATCCAACCTTTGGTGTCATGGAACAAGGACGAAATGCTGTCACCGTGGGCTGGAACTGCTTCAACGTCATCCATTCCGCCATGGGACCCCAACAACGATACTGGTTTGCAATAAATCTACGCTAGTTCGATAGCAATTAATCATCTTACGCTCAATAGTGAATAGTTTTTCTTCTACTCTGCACTTTTTTCCGGTAGCTTTGCAAGTCTAAGGAAACTACGAGGTTTTGAATGCTTCGTTAGGGACATCACCAACAATGTCGTGATCACCCCCGATAAAAACCACATTGGAGCGAAGAAGACGCTGTCAAACTTCACCGTCGGTCGATTTTGAGGATCCTGGTCGATATCTCGTCCTCCTTGGAGACCTCCTTGGGCATCGATGCGTAAAAGTGCATTGGATCTCACCAAATCGCGCGTGTGTTCATCAAGTTTCTTCTTCGCTTGGACCTGTGAAGGCATTTGGACGTCTGGCTGCAACGCGTCGTCGTCTTGGTCTTCGACTTCAAGTCTTTGGTCATTGACAACTGCGTGAAGTGGTAAAGGTAGAGGTCCCTCTCGATTCCCCAAACCAAGGCGATCTCCTTCTTGCAGATACAATTTCCAGCCTTCCCCCACGGTCATTTCCACATCTGTAGCATTGGAATACGGCACCCAACGCTTTTGAGAACATGGTTCAGTGTCCGTCCTCCCGTCAATGAACGAAACTCCAGCGAACTTGACAAACGCTTTGAATGTTCGAGCGTTGCCGTAGCTGTATTTCTCGAGATCCGTAGTGTCCACCATCCCGTTGATCGGGTGACCAATTTCAAGGCGATACCGATTGTGAGCCATCTCGGATTCCTTTTCCTTAACTTTCTCGTCGGCAGCGGATAACCAACTACGTTGATCGCTGTTCTTGGTGTAATTGTGGTAAATGACGTTGGCCTTCTCGCTCGGGGAGTACAAATCGTACCCGTGCGTCCACAAAAGAGCAGAGCGAAGGAATTCTTCGCCATCCCACATCCACGGCATGAACGGATCCACTGGTACATTTTTCTCGGCATGACACTTGCTAAACGATAACCCTCCACCCCAGATCGCCCCTAGTTGTGGCACTTTGTGGTCGTAAATCATTCCTCGACCCAGCATGATCTTGCCACGATCGTAATGGGTCAACTTGCACAGGTGTGGGTAGGCCCACAGAGGTTCATTCACTCCGCTTGTTGTAAAGTTAAAACAGTGGTGCGGGTACGTCGACAGAACTGCCATCTCGTTCTCGGCTCGAAGCCATTCAGCGACCAACTCTCGATCCCAACCATTGATGAAGTAACTGTGGGTATCAATCTGCAGACAAAACTCTTCGTCTTGGATCAACTTTTGCTGTAACACTCTTGCGGTTGTACACCCCTTAGCTTCACTGGCCGAGTGCGTCTCTACTCGAACTTGGTCCTTGTACGGACAATCTTTACCCGGCCACTCCGTTTCAGCGAGCTTGCAGTATTCGTCGAGACAGGTATCGTCCCCTTCATGGATTTGCTCAATCAAACCAATATGCAGTCGGTCAGGACGCGAAGCCCGCGAAAAAGCAGATAACAGCGTTTTACCACACCGATAGCCGTCTCGAAAGACGGTGGAGCCCAGGAAAATGTCAAATGTCTGTGGAACTTGCGGGGGTGGCGGTCGAAGGTGTCGCAGTGTGTAGTCGAGTGGAATATGCTGCACGCCCGGGTTCAAATCAACCGTAAGTTCATCATTTACCTCAATTCGAGGGTGAGCACTTGCATTTCCATCATAAATTGCTACTAGATATGCTGTAGAAGTAGCAACCCACCGCACTCTGGAACTGGAAGGTGCTCGAGGGGTTGGATATCTTTCATGCGTCCAGCAACGGTTTGGTGAGGACAGGCTTGAGCTCATTTGAAACGCAGAAAACCGTTCTGAACTCGAGTCCGTCTTTCCTACTCCACCCAATGCGTGGTGTGTTTCAGCCAGTTACTAACTCATTTCCTTACGCAATAAATTGTAAGTGTAGTATTTCTCGTCCGCGAAGTTGTGTGTTTATTCAACTATTAAGTCTTGCTAACCTGCTTCTTGGCATCACCTTTAAAACATTCGTGGATTGCGAATTGGTGGAACCACCCAAGGAGTTCAACGCCGTTAGAAGGCCGAGTATGAACCACAATGGAGCAAAAATTCTCAGTTCGATAGCACGCGCGTCTTTAGCAGCACAAAGTTGTCTGGGAACTCCCAAGTACACGAATCACTAGACTTTGCCTTGTTTCGCTGCATCCCAACTACCGTTCACGATTTCTTCAACCACAGACGCGTTTGAGTATGACATCCAATGAAGGTGACACCACGGTGAAATGTCTTTTCAACTCCATCTCTGAAAGTCACGTTTGAAAATTGCATATACTCTTCGTACGCCCGAGCGCTGCCGAAACTGCATCTCAAAGTCACGGCATGCGAAGATCCACTGGTACATTTTTCTCTGCGTGGCACTTCCCGAACAACCCTCCATCCCAAAATGCCGCAGCGGCGCTCGCTCTCGCAGAACCTTCAATTGCTACCCACATGTGTGCTCGTATCTCCCGTTCGGTACCGGGAAGGTCATGCACTCGTGATTTCCAACTATCAACTAGCTCGACTCGTACGACAAGATGAATGGACCGTAGTACAAAATACGAGAACAAGTATGACAACATGTTTTCTTGTTTTTTAGTCGTGACTCAGGTGCGGTGCTCGAGATACGCAGCTTTGACGAATGGCTCGGGACTTGGCGTCGTTCGACAGCGTCACGAAGAGTGCAGCCACTACCACTAGCAGCAACCCCCAGGCGGTTGTGTTGGAGGCATCAAGTTTCGACGATCGGATCGTTGTCCCCTCCCTTAGTTTTGCAACGTTGGGTTTCTCGTCTCCGATGCCCGCGCCGTTCTTGGTGTGTGCACTGAGCTCTCGCTGTCGAACGGGGTCTTCTGGCTCGTACTCGGCCATTTCTCGTGCTACTTGGTTCGGAATCGCTGCGTGGAAATCTTGCAGACTGTTGACATCTGACGGCACGTGCTGCCTCGGTGTCGGAGCAACTGCGGGGGTCATTTTCCAGCCACCACCGACGATTTCCTCCACCACCGTCGGATCGGTATACGGGACCCAGTGCAATTGACCACACGAGTTGGTCTCGTTCATCCAGCCGTCGAAGCTGAAGTTGGAGAACTTCATGTAGTCCTTGAACGACCGAGCAGTGCCGAAGCCGTACTTGTCGAGTTCATAGGCGTCCACTGGGCCTTTGAAACCCAACCCAACGCGAAGTCGGAAGCGGTTGATGGTCATCTCCGTGTCCAGTGCTTTGACCGCCGGATCGACGGGCGATTGCCAGAAGTTGGCGGGTTTCTTCGAGTAGTTGTGGTACAAGACGTTGCCAAATTGACTGGGCGAGTAAATGTCGTAGCCGTGGGTCCAGTAGTCTGCCGAGCGCAGGAACTCTTCTCCGTCCCAGAGCCACGGAGTGTGGGAATCCACAGGCACGTTCTTCTCTGCGTGACACTTGCTGAAGGACAACCCTCCACCCCACAGTGCTGCCATTTGAGGAAAGACGGCGTTGCGTTTGATACTGGCACCAACAATGCGAGTCAGGCCGTTCCCACCTTTGACCGTCGTGCACAAGTGAGGGATCCACTCGGGTGCATTGTTGTCTCCGTTTTCCTTGATAAAGTCGTGGAGATCGTGTGGGTAGACGCTCAAGATGGCCATCTCATTGTCCACTTTCTTCCACTCGTCCAGCGTGATCTCGTCCCAACCGTTCGTGAAGATACTGTGGCCGTCCACCTGCAAACAGAATTCCTCGTCCCCGATCATTTTCTGCTGTTGGTGACGAGCTGTCGTGCACCCCGAAGCTTCGGCCGCCGGGCGTGGAGTCACTTGGATCCGGTCTTTGTATCGGCACTCGGTGTAGTCGGGCCACTCCTCCAGAGCCATTTTGCAGTACTCTTCGACACACGTTGGGTCTCCATCCACCAATTGCTCGAGGATGCCGAACCGAAGTCTCTCCGGGTACACCGCTCGCTTCAAAGCAGTGAAAAGGGTCTTCCCACAACGGTAGCCGTCTCGAAAGACCGACGACCCGATGTGGATCTCGAAAGTGTCCGGGACCCGAGCCGGGGGAGGTCTCAAAGTGCTCTGAGTCGGATCCAACGGAATGTGCTGCACACTCGGGTCCAGAGTGAGGTATGTGCTGGTGCCCACGACGTTAATGATGGGGGTCGTGTCTGTCGAGTCCGCCTTGGCAGCAGACAGCAATAGAGCCGCCGACAGTGCTAGCAAACTTTTCATGCTTTCTCGACGACGTAGCGCGCCGCTTGAAATTGGAGGAATGGCACCCCTCTATTCCACCGAAAGCCTAACGACGCTCCGGACAGGCGGCTGACGTACGCGTTGTGCCCCCTCGAAAGATTTGCGTTTGAAACGGACCCAGGTACGTTGCATCGTGGGGTTAGTTCTGGTGATACGTCCAGAAAGGTTTTGCTCGTAGACCAAGGTTCGTACTGGCATTCCCGTG
>AUWJ02005591.1:0-10412 GCA_000468175.2 Phytophthora cryptogea
CACTAGCGGTGCCGCCGTTGGACAGATTGTAGGTGCATTTTTGTGCGGTCTGATTTGCGTCCGAGGGACTAAAACTGGTCAATTGCCTCCATGCGGGTCTTGCCGTCTGCCTTGCTGTCTTCTGCTGCGCTCGTCCTCTTCCTCGGAGCTGCGAGTGCCTCTGCGATCGACACGCTCAACGCAACAGATGCCGTTGCGCTAGTAGCGCTGTATGCCATTCCCGAGTGCACAATCGACCAGCTGAACCTGGGTGAAGCCATCTTGACCACAGAGCCCGACACGTTGCGCTGCGAGCGCGCGTTCGGCATCCCCCCGGGCATGTTGCTGCAGTCCGCGGACGTGGCAGATGCGCTGTGCGAGGCCCAGAGCTGCCTCAATGCGCTGCGGATACTGCACGCCACGCTGCCCAACTGCCGCTACGAGCGCTGGGGGCTGCGCTCCTCGGCAGGAAAGCTCCTCCACCACTGCGGCATCGCCACCAACGACACGATATCCATATAGCGGACTGCAACGAAGGACTCGTCTCATCAATGACACATCTGGGAGCGCTCCCATGCTAAAGCGCTTCCAGCATTTTGTTCCATTTTATGTGGGACTAAAATTTGAGTAAAAGCGCTGCAGTAAGTCATTCGCAAAATTTCCCTGCAAGGCGCACGACACTCCGACCGCCATGCGCTGCTTCTCGTCTGTGCTGCTTCTCGCGTCCGTCGCCGCCGTCACGTCGGCGCAATCCTCGTCCGCCTCGTTGTCTGCATCCTCCTCGGCGTCTGGCTCGTCGTCCTTGTCGGCGGAGCTCGCGGCCATTCCGGAGTGCAACGCGACGCAGCTGGACGACGCGCAGACCATTATCCAGTCGAACCAGCGCGAGGCCCAATGCGAGGCGGCGCTGAGCCTCAGTTCCGGCACGATGCTACAGGTGACCACGACGCAGGCCAGCGAGATGTGCGACACGGCGTCCTGTAAGGCGGCGCTCCAAGAGCTGTACAACGAGCTGCCCAACTGCCGCTACAACCTCTGGGGGCTGCAGTACTCGGCCGAGAAGCTGCTCGAGTACTGCGGCATCACGCCCACCAACACGACGGACTCGGACTCGAGCAGCGGATCGGTGGGCTGGAGCGTGGTGGAGTCCAACTCCGCCTCGTTCGCGTCTGCTGGTGCGGACACGCCCTCCACGACCAGCAGCACGGCAGAGGACAACTCGGCCTCGGCTGCGTCGTCGGGATCAAGCGCCGCGAGCGCGACCACCACTGTGTCTGCCGCGCTGGCGGCTACTGCGGGCCTCGTCGCCGCCTTCTTGGCCTAAACGTTCGAGGTAGAGGAGACAGGCCTCGGAAGTAGGCGCGTACACACCCCAGCGCGACTTGCCACTTCATTTCGCATCAAGACTTCTTCATGTTGGCAAGCGCGCTGCGTTTTTGGGTTGATCCACGTTTAACACGACTCTCTTTTATTGCTAATCGGTGCTTGCCGTTGTTCTGCTAGTGTTGTGGTGTACTTGAACGCTCGAGGAAGAGTTCGTCGATGTAGAAAGAATTGTGCAAGCTAAGCCGGTCTACCGCTGCATCTCGTCGTTCAGAAGCTCCTCAGTAAACTCAAGAGCATCCAAAACTGAAGGGCGTTCTTCGGGGTTTGTGTGCAGCATGTCTCGGATGAAATCGCAGAACTCCGTCGTGAACTGTGTGCCGCGATGGTGCACTACACCACCTTGCTCTGTGTACCATAAAACAAAGCACAGACGATATCTAACGTTAGACTCGCAGTTGCGAACTGCAAGATGGCTCAGTTCGAGTCATACCTGGTGGGAACGAGACCCGGCCGTTCAAACATGCAAGCTTCATAAAACCCTGAAAGCATCAGATAATCGCACAGTCAGGGCAGGCGACGCAGATTCATCTAAACGAGGACTTTTAACCAACCTCGCGCGGATGCTCGAATGGGCTCGTTCCAAATGCCATTGCGTAGCTGCAATCATGAGCAACCCACTAGTTAATAATTAACAGACATATTTCATCAAGACGCAGATAGCACTTACAGCACGCAACCGAGAGACCACACGTCAGATTGGCCATCCAGTGCGACGTCAACAGTTGGCTCGAACAGTTCTGGTGCCCGGTACGGAGCAGAACTCTTGCGGTTTGCCTCGTCTTGCAACTCAAGCGAATTCCGTCGAGAGTTTACCTCTACGCGGATCGGAGCACAACTGCCAAAGTCCGTCACCACCGGAATGTAGGCAAGAAAGTCCTCGCCAGAAGATGACGATGACAGCAATACGTTGTGCGGCTTAATATCACGGTGGCAGAAACCAGCGCGGTGCAGTGCAAGCACGCCCGAGCAAATGCCATGGAAAAGATGGAGCGCCGTACGCTGAGTGAACGGCCAAAGAGGAGACGATGATTGACACGCGGCGTCAATTGCATCCCACAAACTTCCACGGTCGAAGTATGGGACCAAAAAGTAGAACTATTCGATCATAGTGCAAGGAACACGTCAATATACGGTAGCTCAGTGACCCACGTCACATTTCAAAAAGCAAGTTCTTCGTACCTCCATTCCTTGTTGAACTCGTGCTTCAGAAAACTCCACCAGCGGCATAATATTTAAGTGCTTAACGGTCTGGCAATGGCAAGAACGTGAAATAAGAGAGAATGTCAAAATCAGGCCTCGTAAATACGAATTGTCAAAAAGTAGGCAGAAGCATACCCGGAACACCTGGAGCTCCATTTGCACATCGTTCTCAACCTCTTGAGACTGGCAAAGAATCCGCTTGAGGGCAAAGGTTTCATTCGTAGCGGATGATCGAACCAAAAGTACTTGAGCATAGGCGCCTTCAGCAAGTAGTCGCACTACTTGCACACTGACCCCGCCGACTTGAATTGTTTCGCTCTGTTTCATCGCAAACAACATCTCTTTTCAAAGGCCAAATTATACCCGTGCAAATACGAGAAAATACCTACCTTCGACACATTGGCACTGGCGCTAGAAATGGTTGCGCTGATCGATGAGAGCAGCGATCCTCCCCACTTCTTGGCCTTCTTGGCCGTCTCTGACGCACCCTTTTTGGCATCCTCAATCGAGATTTTCTTGGCAAAATCGTAAGCCTGCTCCGTCTGTTTCCGCAGATAAGCCTGTGCATCTTTGCCCGCCTCGCTCCACTCCGACTGTTGACGAGAACCTGAACCTCCACTCGAGTCATAGCGATCGTCTCGGTCAAACCGCGAGCCACGATCGCCCTCTCCAGCATTCTGGTACCCTCCATTCTGATAACTTTCCCTGTTCCAATCACCGTCTCCCTGTTCCTTGCGAAGTTTATCACGTGAAGGCGAACGAACCACTGGCATTGCTGGTGCTTCTTCATCTAAATCACCACACCAACAATTTTAGAACTAAATGAACAAATCTCCAACCACATGATGCCGTACCTTGCGACTCGTACGTCGTGGACTCGAACTCTTCGTAGTCATCAGGGCGATGACTCCGTCTCTCTGCTGTGCTGCTCCCGTAACTCTCCGCCCGGAGCTTAGCCACCGCTGGGATCTGCGCTGGGGTGGGGGTAGACGCAGCGTCCCGTTGTTCCTCGTAGTGCAAGTACTCGACACTCGGCTCTTCATCCAGCGGCGTGATCCGCGCCAGGATCTTGCGCCCACAGAACGGGACCGCTGACTGCGGGTTCGTCAGGTCCAGGAACGCGCCGTCCTCGCAGCGGAAGGCGAAGTGGAAGCTGCTGCCCAGAGGAAACGCCTTCTGCACGTCCGCGAGCGTCACGCGACCTCCGGCGGGCGGCAGCGGCAGCACGAAGGCGTTCCAGTTGGTGTCGGGTCCGCGCTGCGGCTTGCTCTCCTGCACGGGCTCCAGCTCCTCCCCTACAAGTGAGTACAGCACGAACGTCGTCTTGAGGTGCGGCGCCGCCATCGTCGTCCCGCTCACCGGATGCACCACTTCAGACGCGTGCATGGAGTTTGGGAAACTGCTTTTGACTGAATATAGGCATATGTATGCTGTAAGGAAGGTTTTTATCTCTTGAATAGAGGGTTGAAGTTGTGTTGCTTACAGAGAGGGTTGAAGTGGCTACTGCTACATGTCGGGGAACTCGTAGCTCCGAGCCGAATCTTCCGGCCCACGTACGCTGCAGACTTTGCCGCAAGCGCTCGAGACGTCGCTGAGTGAAAGTGCTTTCGTCAGGTAGGAAGCTGCCGGAGATGGAGACGAAGCGGAGGGTTTTTCGTCCAGAGCAGCCAACACTCGAGACGTAAGCTCTGCGTCTTCTAAGAGTTGAGAGCTGGACGAGCTTCTTGATATGCCACCTGTAGATTCGTCAAATAGAGCTTCGTCCGCTGCTGCTGCTGCAGTGTAAAAACGACTGCGCTCGCTCTCGATGGGGCGGACGCAAGGTCTCGCGTTTGAAATTGCTGTCTGGAGCGGCGCAGGGGGAGGAACTGACGCACCAACATTATGATACGACACAGACGCTGACGATACAGAGGCTGAAGCTCTCCATCCCGTCGCAGTTCCAGTGTCCTCGCAATTCCCCATCCGGATCTTTTCGTAGAAGGCGCTTGCTGCTGGTTCGCGCTGATGCGCCTTCGTGACGAGAGTGGGCTGGAACGGATGGGCCTTCCTGAATTCGCGCTGTTGCTGTTTACGCAGTTGCTCTTTGCGCTCGAGGTAGTGATCATAGTACTGGTTGAGTGCATGGAAGACCTTGGAACCCGACACTCGACCATGCTTCGTAGCGATCTCCCGTGAGTTTTTGTCAATGACCGGGTGGAACGTCAACTCTTTTTGCTCGGCAGCTACAATTGCTGCTTCCCGCTCAGGGTCTGAGTGGTGCAGCTGGTGGCGATGTATACCTCCACTGTCCGTGTGCAGGTGCTCGGCTAGGAATATAATCTGCGAATACGTCATTCCTGGTACTTCGCGCACCAGGCGGTCCATATACCCCGAGAATGCATCGCGCGAGATTGGGCAGTGGTTGGCGAACTCAAACACGATCGCGACCACCCGCGAGATTTCAGCAGGTAAGGAAGAGAGAGTTATCTTGCTCGGTATCACGGTGTCAGCGCTTTCTTCTTGTTGAGATTGGGGATCCAAGTTTGAGACCTTCTTCGCGAGTTCCGGTGAGACTTCAGTTGAGTCTGAAAGCGACGAAGCCGATGACGAAAGTGATTGCCGGGACAAACTGAGCAGAGCGTCAAAGATTCGCACGCACGTGTCCATTTTGCGTCTCTCAAGAGCCTGGCGTGAAGCTTCGGACACGAAGGTTTGCTGGGATTTCTTTTTGATCTCGCGCTGATCCTTCTCTCGCAGCTGGCGGTGATATTCCTGTTGCTCACGGTGAGCAGCATGCAAAAAGTCTCCAATGGGTAGACCCTGTTTGTTTCGTGAAAACGCTGGTGCACGACCAATTTCTGGCTTGAAGAGCTCTTTGCCGGTGTGAGGATCACGATCGGGGGCATACTTATCATGAAGAGCGATACGCTTCCTCTCCAACTCGTGATACTTGTCAACGGCGAGTCTCTCAACAAAATCACTCTGGGA
This sequence comes from Phytophthora cryptogea, assembly GCA_000468175.2. Taxonomy (NCBI): domain Eukaryota; phylum Oomycota; class Peronosporomycetes; order Peronosporales; family Peronosporaceae; genus Phytophthora; species Phytophthora cryptogea. The sequence goes on from AUWJ02005591.1 coordinate 5,536, forward strand.
TTTGTCTGGTGCTACCCACAAAGCATTCACACCAATGTCTGGCTTGAAAGGAAACTGCTTGAAATATTCCTCTTCACGTTCCTCCCGTAGCGTTCGCGCCTGGAATGAATTCTCGTATAGTTCAATATGCGGGTTTCGAGGCCGCCGTGCTTCACCATTTACAGTCGCTGCCGTAGCAGCGGTCTCCAATTTCTCGCGCACAATCTCCGCCGATACACTGTTAATCTTTGGCCGAAATGGGCAAGTCTGTTGGAACTCCTCTTCAATCGCGAGCTGGTGACGTTGGCGCCGCATACTCGCCATTCGAGACGATTTATCTTTGTTGGAGCTAACCGCTTTCATGACACCGGCCTCACTGGTTACAAGTGTAGGTTGGAAAAGTCGATCAGGTTTGCGTTGCCCACAAAGAACCTCAGGATGTGTCTCCAAGAAGCCAAACGAGCTGTTGGTGCTACTGGCAGTATCTCGCCGCCTAGAGTTTGATGAGGTCGGCGACTTGCCTCGCTGGTTTTTAGCCACCTGTCCAGCAAGTGCCACAATGTTCTGGCATCGAGAATCGGTGTGCTGGTTTACATACGCACACTTGGGGCACATCCAGTCTTGTTCCTCTTCCCGTTCAGCAACTCGCCGCTCGTGTCGCTGCATCTTCTTCGCTATATCCAACAGTGCTTCGTCATGGAGTCGATCACCTATGTGCGCATATCCGCCATTTGTGCGGTTGGCAACAAGTTCGCGAGACTTGGCGTCCATCAACTCGACGCGATACATTCGTTCTTGGTCACGAGCCTGTTCAATTTCCTTTGCTTTCTGAGCACGCTGGATCCACTTGTCTTTTGATTCTGCCAAAGCATGAAGCCGTTCATACGCGGGAGCATCAGCAAGGTTGGCTTTCTTTTTTGAGCTGTTGCTACGAGTGTGAATAGTAGTCGTAAACGGTGGGGGTGTCGCTGTCGCTGACGCCGACAGGCGCTCAGTGGCCCGAATGTACTCCGTAGCCTGAGACTTGCGGGTCATATGGCTGTCACTTGAAGCAGATCTACGGTCACTGGATCCCTCAGGGCCCACCATGCCACTATGCTGAGAGTAGTGACCATACCGACCCATGAGATTGTTATAAACGAATTCGCGATGGTTTTCACGCCCGTGCATGTGTAGAGGTGTGCCAGCACTCTCAGGTTCTGTTGCGGACTGCAAGTTCACAACACCACTTGCAAAGTTCTCGGCAGACACTGGTGCAAACGAAGATGTTTTGGGAGACGAGGTAAGAAGCAAATCCGGCGCCGAGTTGCCTGCCCAATTATCTGCAACCGATGCCTCTGGCTGGACAACTTCCGGCTCCGAATCAGCTAATGCATTGAGTTGCTCCTGGATCAACCCTCTCAGCTTTGGTATTGCGTCAGGTTGCAGAGCGTGCTTCGCAGCAAAAGATGAAGCCAAAAGTTCCGGATTGTCCCCTTCGTGGATTTCGATTGTTTCAGTCCGGCCATCACCAATGACAACCTCCATCAGTAGCACGAGATCTCCTTGAGCGCCGTTATTCGCGACAAAGTCATCACCGCCATGTGGACGCGTATCCGTTTCGTTGAAAACACTTAATGGCTCGTCAGAGACGCTTAAATGTACACTTGAATCACCAGAGAACAGCTTTGTGGTAGCCGATTGATTGTCTTCAGTAGCTGGTGGTGGTGAGTAGACTGCTGCAGCCTGTAACGCACTTTGGAACTGCTCGCGGCGACCAAGCTCTTGTTGCACCCTCGCGGCTGCTGAATTGACAGCAAACCGAATTTCATCTTCAATCTGCTGAGGTGAACGCGCTGGCATTTTTGTTGTTGAGGCTGGAGGAGAAAGCACGACACGTTCTCGTAGCCAGTCTGGGAGGTCATCGTCGCTATCATCGACCTGCATTTCTGTTGCTCGTTGCTTGTTGGGACTAGGCGTGGGTGACAGATTTGTTCCCATAGGCACGTTCAGACCAAAGCCCGTTCTTGGATCCCCCTTCATTGACGTTTCTCTCTCTTGGTGGATATCTTGGCGTGGTATGCTGTCTAGTGATGAGGGCTCACTCGCTTCACTGTGCAGTTCCTTGAACCCAACAAAACTTGGAGCTCGGCGCAGCAAAGGAGAACTTGACGTGACCGATGAGGACTCCGCAGACGACGGCGTAGGAGAATATTCGTCGTTCAAGCAAACCGACGAATACGAGGAGCCGTCGCTGTCATCGTCACTGAAGCGTCCTGACTTTTCCTTAATGTCCAGCATTAACGATACATCCTGCGTTTGACTGGCTGCTGGTGTCGAAATAATTGGAGCTTCCTCCGAGGGTTTGACCATCTCCTGCTTGCCTTCTTGGCGATGTGCTCGAAGTTCGCCCCAATATCCAGGCGAGTCATTTTCCACACTCATCGATGGAAATGAAGACGCTTTCCGTGGAGACTTGTCTGGGCTCGTATTTCTCCTCGTGTGATGTTTCCCCTGATAGTATGTACTACACCGTTAGCACGTGTTCATATGACGAAGCATAGTGCTGATCTTACCTGCTCAATTGTTTGGGTTGCTTCGCGTGAGAAGGAGTAGCGTCGCTGCATCTTTGGCGTGGAATTTCCATACGGACGCTGCCTAGAAGGAGTTTTCCTTGTCTCCTCCATGTCGAAGAAGGATGTAGCGTTGGGTTAACTGTGTTGCCTTTAACGTGCAAAAGCTCATGAGGCGATAGAACTGTGGCGATAATGATCAGCATGTCCGTTTTCGCTGGCTTGATGTGAAAAATATAGCCACGAAACGACTTTAGCTGATGCATGAGGAGAGCTAAGCACGGATCCTTCCCATGTGCGATGGTGCATTAGCCCCACCCAGGATAGCAACCGCGAATACAGTAACCATGGCGAAACTTTGTCTTCTTTCATCTTCAGATAATTCGATGCCGTCTTTTGGCTGGGCCTCTCAAGTTGAGTACGTCGCCCTCACTACTTCACCGCCTTCTTTCAATTTATTGTACAGATACGGCGTTCAGCTGTTTCTTCCAGATACGAGCGCATTCGTCAAGGAAGTCCTCCATAGCTACGTGTTCCGCTCGAGCCTCCTCACGCTGCGCAGAGAAATCCAGCACTGTGCCATCATCGAGATCCAAATCGCGGAACAGCGGTAGTTTTTCTGGGGATAAGGCTCTCTTCTTCTTTGATGCTGGGGCCTTCGCAGTAAACTCGGCAGTTGTCGTAGCAGGTAGTGCAGTTTCCCGTTTTTGCCGCTTGGAGCTTCGTGTGGACTCCAGTTTCTCGCTTGCATTCTTCTTTCCCTTCGCCACTACAGCAGGCCGCTTTAAGTGTCTCAACTGGTCGGTCTTTAGTCCATTTCTTTCAGCAGATTTCGGCACCACAACTGATTTTTCCGAGATGGTCTTGTCTTCAGTTGTAGTATGCCCCGCAGCCTTCGGCTTTGCCGCGACTGTCTCTCGTTTCTGTACCGTCTTCTCTGGACGAATGGTGACTGGTTTCGTGCTGGGCGTCTTCTTCTCACTAGACGACTTCTTCTTTGCGCTCGACTTCTTTTCACGGGACTTCTTTTCACTGGACACCTTCTGTTCACTCGTCTTCTTCTTAGCAGGAGTCGGCGACGAACTAGCGTGCGGCGGTGTCTCTGCTGGAACCAGCACAGTCGTGAACTCAACTTCCTCAATGGTGCCCAGCATGTCTTCAAAAAGGTGCATGTCACCATCCCAGCTCTTCACACCCTCCTCGGTTTTGGTTCGAGCTGTTCAACAACCAAAAACACAGCAAAGTTGCAGTTATCACCAGTTGTCAGCATTTCATGTTCCATATCATACAAATGGCGAAAACCCCAGCATCTTACGAGCATAGCGACCATGAGCAGTGATGGACATGGGGTCCGTCCACAGGTCGTAGTTCTTGCTCCAGCCCACGAAGTGCACCTTGATCTTCTGCGTGGTCAGATTGCACTGGATGATCCTGGCCTCTCCCCACAGCATCTTCTTGTCCAGGGCGTCAATGTAGTAGCCTACACATTGCGCCGTCTGCTTCTTCTTGGGCTTGAGCTTTGGCTTGGACTTCCTGTCGCGACGTCTCTCCCTCTTCACAATTTTTTCAACAGGAGCAACTTCTGTAGTTCCGTTCTCCTTAGACGCTCCCACTGAGCCTGATTTGGCTGGCGAGGCAACAGTAGAGACGCCAGTCGATGGGGTCATACCGGGATTCGATTCAATCTCGTGATTGGAGCTGCTACTGGTGGTACAAGAGCATACAAAACGTTAGAAATAGCTCAGTACAGTGTGCAGAGGTTGTGCTGAGACTGGAGGCTACCTGTGGGCTGCAGGGGTCGAGAAAGTCACGGGCGCGAGGCTGGCAGCCATGACAGGCTTGGACCTTTGGCGCAAAATGAGCGAATGAAGCTAAAAACGAGACACACCTGTCCAACAGAATATCGAAGTGGAGAAATGCACTAGGAGAGGATGTGAGGCTGAAGTTGCCGTTTTGATTCGCAGTTCTTTAGAACTTTAATTTTGATTCGCAGTTCTTTAGAACTGTCGTTATGCGCTTCGCTGGAAGGCGTAAGAGCACCTGGAGCGGTGTCCATTTGAGACGGCGTCAAAAAACCCAAAAGAATACTAATGAACCTAAGTACGAATCGCGATTTAGGCACCTCACCGTGAAGAGGGGACTTTTCTTTCTGTTGAGACCCCGTACGGCTTCCAGGAGTTGATATCCACCAAGTTGTGAGCTCTCGAAAAAAAACATTTCCCTTCCCAGACCAAAAACTCGATTTTGTTTTTGGTTGCCTAGGGGTAAAATTAGCGTGCGGTTTCAGTGGTGTTATTGTGAATTTCGCCGAAGTTTGCCAATGCGGAGATTGGCGAAGTCAGCCCA
>AUWJ02005594.1:0-17157 GCA_000468175.2 Phytophthora cryptogea
TCCTGCTCCTGGTCGTGCTCCTGCTCCTGGTCGCTCATGACGGCGGTTTATTCACTGGTGGTACATATAGAGGTAAATCTGTAAGCCAGGATTGGTGGATATTGACGCCGATATTTCAGCCAATGAGAGAGCGACGATGCAAGTGGCTTCAAGATTCGAGCGCGACTCGTCTAATAGGCGGTGACTGGACACGATGGCGAGCACTTTAGACGGCAAGACGGCGGTGGGCGCCTGGAAGGGGGAAGACATTCTATCCATCACGCAGTTCGGCAAGGAGAGCGCACAGCGCGTGCTCAATGTGGCCAACGACATGAAAGCTATGGTCAAGACGCAGGGCATGAGCGACCTGCTGCATGGCAAGGTGCGATGCCACAAATGACTACGTAGAATATGGCAGAATAGATGATGACGTGTTGCTGCGTTGCAGCTGCTGGCCAATGTGTTCATGGAGCCATCCACTCGCACCAGCAGCTCCTTCCAAGCGGCCATGCTGCGTCTCGGTGGACGTGTGGTGTGTGTCAATGAAAGTTCGTCCAGCAGCAAAAAAGGAGAGACGCTCCATGATACCATTCGATGCTTGGAGTGTTACGCCGATGTGGTGGTGCTGCGTCATCCCGTTAAGGGCAGCGCTTTGGTGGCAGCGCAGGCCACGGACAAACCTGTGCTGAACGCCGGAGATGGTGTGGGCGAACACCCGTCCCAAGCCATGCTGGATCTGTACACGATCTACACGGAGTGCGGCGACCTCGAGAACCTCAAGGGCAAGGTCATCACCATGGTGGGGGACCTCAAGTACGGCCGCACGGTGCACTCGCTGTCCAAGCTGCTGGCGATGTACGGCGCGACCTTCAATTATGTGTCGCCCGAGAGCTTGAAGATGCCGCGTTACGTGTACGACGAGTTGGCTGTGCAGGGCATCCAGCAGAATGAGACGGACGACCTGGAGTCGGTTATCAACCAAACCGACGTGCTGTACGTCACGCGCGTGCAAAAGGTGAGTTATCGGCTGAGTGATTTCGTTGTGCCATGACATTTTTGCTGACTTGCTGTTCCGCTTGACCAGGAACGCTTCGAATCCGAGGCCGACTACAACGCTGTGAAGGACAGCTTCCGCATCACGCTGGACACCATCAAGAACGCCAAGCCGACGATGATCATCATGCACCCGCTTCCGCGTGTCGGTGAGATCGCCGAGGAGGTGGACAGCGATCCGCGTGCAGCGTACTTCCGCCAGATGGAGAACGGCATGTACGTGCGCATGGCACTTCTTGCTCTCGTTTTGGGCAAGGCATAGTAAGCTCTTGCATTGTGGATATCGATAGTAGCACGAGGGTTATGCAAGCTACGTCGGTCGTTCAATGCCCTTTTCGCGGGTTGTACTATTCATTGAATGGCACAACTCGGCACATGCTTTGTTACATTTATCTGCACGATGGTTCAGTCAATCAGCTGCCGCAGCACAACGCATTCGTGCATTCATCTGCATTCTCGCAGCGATACTCCACCGCCGCATCGTACGCCTGCGCATTCAGTCTCGATCCCAAAAAGAACGCCAGCTCTCTCACAAAATGCTTAGCGTCTTCATACAGAAACGGCGTGAGAGCTTGCTGCAGCTCGTCGTAGCACTTCTTGGCCCCACACTGGTCAATCTTGTTTAGACAGCACTGAATGATCGCCAGCAGCACCGTGAGGTCAATATCCCGTCCAATACACGCCCTCAACTCCCTCTCGAGCCACGCTTCGTATTCCCCCTTGACCTTGTGCATCTTCGGGAGCGCGTCTCCATCTTTCACGTCCACGCCAGCGACTCGCACGAGTCTCATGTGGCGTCGGTAGACCAAGGACCGCCGTCGGAGTCGAAGCTTGTTACCGTCACTGCTGTCTCTCTGTCTATTCCTGCTCTCCATATCCTGAATCTGCCGTCCCTGAAAGCGAACCACGTCAAAGTCCGTCTCGCTCCGCACATTAGCGTACGCGTCTTGGAACGAAGCTTTGCACAATGGACACATGGGCATTTCCACGCCGTGCAACGCCAGACTGTGCACCCACGTGCTCACACACTCGAAGCAGTAGACGTGGTAGCAATTCCGGAGCATCACGGGGTCCTGCAGCGTCTGGAGACAGATGGGACACGCATCGCCCAACACCGCGAGGTCGGCGGCTCTTGTATCGTCCTCCTGCGCGTCCGACGAGACGTCCACTTGGCCACTGGAGGACGCAGGAGGGGCAACCTCGTCTTGCGCATCCGATGAACCCACTACCACGGCGTCGTCGTCCCGCGCGGCCCAGTCACCTTCATCCTGCGCCGCCGACTCGGGGTCCGCCCTGTTGCCTATCGACATACCAGCTCAACTTGTTATTTGTGTGAACTTTGTGTAACGGATCGTTTATGCTCAGATCCCTTTTCAGCCAATCGCAACGTCGCATTCCTCTGGCTCCTGCCTTCCAGTGCTTTTTCAACTGCTACACTTGACACTTGACGTTCTTTTAACTCGCAGGTAGCAATGGCGGGCGACGATCTGCTCAAGAAAGGCAAGAAGAAGGGCGCCAATGGCGGCGCAGATGCAGGCACCACCCACGGCAAGAGCAACGGCAAAGGCGCGGGTGTGGGCGGCTTTCAGCACTTGGGACTCAGTCCCTTGGTCTTCCGAGGCGTCATGGCCATGGGCTACAAGGTGCCCACGCCCATCCAGCGCAAGTCGCTGCCCATCGTTCTATCGGGCAAAGACTGCGTGGCCATGGCTCGTACCGGTTCCGGCAAAACCGCGGCCTTCCTCATCCCCATGGTGGAGAAACTCAAGGAACACTCGACCAAGATTGGCGTCCGCGCGGTGGTGCTCTCGCCCACGCGCGAACTGGCCGTGCAGACGCTGCGGTTCGCCAAGCAATTGTCCAAGTTCACGTCGCTCAAGTTGGCGCTCATTGTCGGTGGCGAGGGCATGGACCAGCAGTTCGAGGCCATTGCCGCCAACCCGGACGTGCTGGTGGCCACCCCCGGTCGACTCATGCACCTGCTGCAGGAAATCCCCGATTTCAACTTGAAGGCGGTCGAGTATGTGGTTTTCGATGAGGCCGATCGCATCTTCGAGATGGGATTCGCAGAGCAACTGCAGGAGATTTTGAAGAATATGCCCACGACCAGACAGACGCTGCTGTTCTCCGCTACGCTGCCCAAGGCGCTGGTGCAGTTTGCACGCGCCGGTCTGAGCGACCCGGAATTGATTCGTCTGGATGTGGAGAATAAGATCTCGGAGAACTTGAAGATGGCCTTCTTTACCATCAGGTCGCTGGACAAACCGGCGCTCTTCCTGTACATGGTGCGCGAGTTCCTGCCCAAGGACGATCAGACCATTGTGTTCGCGGCTACGCGACACCACGTCGAGTTCTTGCACGCGCTGCTGGCAGCGAACCACATTGACGCCTCGTGTGCCTACGGTGACATGGATCAAGCCTCGCGTAAGATTAACCTGGGCAAGTTCCGCGCCAAGAAGACCAATCTGCTGATTGTGACGGATGTTGCTGCTCGTGGTATTGATATCCCGTTGCTGAACAATGTGCTGAACTACTCGTTCCCGCCGACGGCCAAGCTGTTCGTGCATCGTGTCGGTCGTGCAGCCCGTGCTGGTCGCAGCGGTACGGCCTTCAGCTTCGTGGACCCGGATGAGACTCCGTTCATGGTTGATCTGCACCTGTACATCGGACGTCGTCTTGAAGACTCGTCGCCGGAGGAGAGCGCTGGCACGAAACCATACTCGTTGAGTACGATGCGTGTTGAGGACATTCACTACGGTGCGTTCCCGAATGAGCTGATCGACCAAGAGAACGAGGCGATCCAAGAGGTAGTTCGCAGCCATCCGCAGGTTTCGCCGCTCGTGAAGGTGTGCGATAACGCCTACAAGGCGTACGCGCGTACACGCGCTGACCCGTCAAAGTTGTCGATTCGCCGTGGTAAGGAGCTTGCGGTGAAGAAGGTGCACCCTCTCTTCCAGCAAGAGTATGTGCTTGACAAGACCAAGGCCGACAAGGCTGCGTACATCGACTCCCTTCAGACTTTCCGTCCTCCGCAGACGATTTTTGAAATTGCTTCGGGAGCACACTCTTCGGCGAAGCGCTCGTCGCCTGGTGTGCAAATGATGGTCAAGAAGCGCAAGCTGCACGGAAAGATTATTGCTACGGAGACGACAAAGGCTGCGGATAAGGCCAAGGCGAAGGAAGATGCTGCGGTGATTAACGCTGTCGCTGATGAGGAAGAAGCTGCTGACGCTGCTGACGAAGGACTAACGACTACGAAGAAGCAAAAGGTTGATGGCGAGATTGATAACGACGACGAAGCTGCCGAGGAAAACGTTACAGCCCCTAAGAAGAAGGCATTCTTCCTGTCTAAGTTCGAACGCAAGCAGCTCAAGAAGCGTGTAGCTGCTGGTGAGAAGGAGGAAGATGTTATGAAGGAGATGGCTACTGCCAAGGAGCAGGGAGCAGCCAACGATGACGGTGAGAAGGGCCAGGAGGAGGCTGATGCTGCTCAATCGTTCAAGGATGACGACAACTACATTGGCTACATGAAGGACGGGGACTACACAACGGAGGGTTTCCTCTCCAAGAATGCTGATGGTGGTAAGGTGAATGCTTTCGCGGAGGCTCGTTTGGAGGAAGCTATCCTGGATGTGAACCCTGACGAAGCTATCGAGATGAACAAGAAACGGCGTATTCTCCACTGGGATGTCCGCAAGAAGAAATTCGTCAAGACCACCGCTGGTGAACTTACTAGCCAGGGTACGCTCAAGCGCCGCAACGAAAGCGGTGTCAACGTGCGCAAGAAACAGCAAGTGGGCGAGGTGTATCGCAAATGGCAACAGAAGCAGCACAAGCGCGTGGTCGGTGGAGGCATGGAGATCGAGGACGAGGACGACAATGGCGGCCGCAAGCTGGACTACCGCAACGGCAGAAAGCCGCGTGGTGCTCCTGCCATGGGCAAGCGCAGCAGCGTGAACAAGTTCGCCAAGGACGAGCTAATGAGCGAGGGCAAGATCCGCAAGGAGGAGAAGCGCAAGGCTCGTTCGCGTGGTGTGAAGGTGACCTCGGGCGTGAGATCGAAGCGCGGCAAGGGCAACATCAAGGGCAAGAGCCACGGCGCTCCTACCCGAAGCAAAGCCATTATCAAGAAACGGTAAGCGCAGCACGAATGACGCTTTGGATGTCTTGCGCGAACTCCACATGGGCACTTTCGTGACGACACCAAATAATAATATAGACGACATGCTTTCACTTAGATACACAACCTACCAGTTGATAGCGTCTCCGTTTCCAAAATGGCGAAGGTGAAGCGGTTCACCAAGCAGCGATCGAGCAATAACCTGCGCCATGCCAGCCACACTCTCTTCCGGTCGAACGCAGGCAAGGCCTCCGTCTGGCTTGTCATCAATGCCCGAGTGCAGCAGCAAGCATCCAATCTTGTGCGGCAGGAAGTCCGCCACCAAACTCTTGGTGAACATGTGCAGCGCACTCATAGAGGCGCGAAAGCCGTACGAACCGCCCGCCGTGTTCTCCGAGATGCTGCCCACGCGCGACGAGACATTGGCCACGAACGCCATGCCTCGATCAGCCACGGCAAGCCTGAGATTCTGCAGCAGCGCGCGCGAGACAATGAATGGCCCTAAGGCGTTCACCTCGTACATTTTCACGCAGTCCTCTGGCGTCGTCGAGTGCATGTACCCCTTCTTGAAAACCCGAGCATTATTGATCAGCAGGTCAATAGGCACTCCCTTCAGTATCTCAGCAGCCAAGTCCACCGACTCTTTACTGCCAGGGTCCAGTGTCACCAGTTTATAAGGCATCACGTCCTTGAGCTTTCCGAAACCTTCCACATCAGCACAGGCAACAATGACGTCCCATCCTTCGTTCATGTAGTGCTTCACGAACGCCACGCCAGTGCTGTTGTCTGCCCCCGTGATGAGCACCGTTCTCTTGGGTCCAGTATATACCGGGACTGGAGGTTGCTTAATCTGTAAGGGGGTCGTAACCAGTCCCAGCTGCGTGGGTCGAGCCCGTCGTTGCGTAATGGCTGACGATTTCCGTGCTGGACGAGTCGTGGCCGCCATCTCGGCCCTCGTGAGCTGCGGCTCGAACTGCAGCTCGGCGTCGCCTCCTTCCCCGTCCGTCTGCATGGAACGAGGCCGCAGCCCCAGCCCGTGACGGCGCATGAAGCTCGTGAGCCATCCGTCGGACAGGTTCAGCGTGGGGGCGTTGGGGATTTCCTGCAGAATCTCACGTGCCCGATCCACCAATAGTCTGCGCGTAAGTTGTATCTGACCGGTGACACACTGCTCCACGTACAGCTTCAGCGCCACGTCGAGCTCGGGACAGGAGACGCCGTGGCCCTTGCGCGTGACGCCCATCCGCTGCTTGTCCTCAATGTCCTCAGCTGATTTCAGCACGCGCGAGACGGTGGCGGCCGTGGGGCCGCTGGGAAGGTTGAAGGCCTCGTGGGCCCATAGCGCCAGCTTGCGCGTGGACAGCGACGGGTTCTGCCGGTGCTTCTGGATGAGCTCGAACTTCTGCGCCACCGTCATCCACTGCACCATGTTGGCGGCGAGCGAGTTTGACGGGAGACTGGAAAATGAGGGGGAAACGCGTACTTAAGTGAATTGACTTGGTTCGAACGAAACTTTTTGGCGCCAATTTTTTTGAAAAAGGCGGATTTCTGGGGATTGTATGCTCCATTTTCATGGACGACAAATGATAGAATCGCTCGGCTCACGGTGCTGGAAGGAGCTTTGATAGTGATGCGAGCCGTATCCGCTTCTGATGTTTGGCTATCGTTTTTTTTCTTGCTGTAGGAATGCTTTCTGCACATGCAACCAGCGCTAGAATGTACCGTAATTGCCTTCCTTGATCGTGCCGCACTACGCAAATATTCTTTATCAGGACATTGCGCAAGTCTTTGGCCCAAAGACCCAAAGTTTGGGCGCTCATTTCATCAGCAATCGCCTGGGAACTGGTTTCCAGGCTCGCGCTGCCACTTCGGATTACGAAACACGATCAGATACGGACACCGCTACTTGTGGTATTGGAGAACGTACGAATGACGAACTACACTGTACGGCGTTGAAATTTACGAAGTAGATTGGCAGTGATTAACCAGCACCATCTACAGCCTTCACCTTCCGCAGCCGAAGCCAAGCTACTTTACCATGGCAAGGCGTCGCCCTTCTCGAAGTGGAACATCTGAACTGGGTCCTCGAGCTTAGCGCGCTCGATGATGCGCACCATACCGGCCACGCTGTCCTCTGGGGACACGATGCCCGTGAACTTAACAATGGCCGTGTTCACGTAGCCAGGGTGCAGCAGCAGACAGCCAATCTTCTCCGCTTTGAGGTCCAGCGACAGACTCTGCGTGACCATGTTGAGCGCCGTCTTGGACGCGCGGTAGCCGTACGAGCCGCCCGATCCGTTGTCGGCGATGCTGCCCATACGGGAGGTAATCTGCGCCACAAAGGCCTGGCCACGAGCGGCCACCGCAAGTCTCAGGTTGGGTCGGAAGGCGCGCGTCATGAGGAACGGACCCACAGTGTTCACCTCGAACTGCCGCATCATGTCCTCCTTGGTGGTGACGTCCAGGCCGCCGCCGATGGAGATGCCGCTATTGTTAATGAGCAGGTCCACGGCCACGCCCTCCAGCGTCTTGGCCGCCGCCAGGATCGACTGCTCGTCGCCCGTGTCCAGCGTGATGATCTTCCACGGTCCGAGCTTCTTGAGGTCTTGGGCCGCGTCGACATTACGCGCCGTAGTAATCACGTTCCATCCCTGCTTGACGTAATGTTGCGCGAACGCGAGGCCGATGCCGCGGTTGCTGCCCGTGATAAGCACCGTCTTAGTCGCCATTGGTATCACAATTTCAGTGGTCGTAAATCTTCACTTGCGCTCTGGGTGGCGAATTCTGAAGTGATTCCAAGATGCTCCAAGCACCAGACGCTTAGGTGATGCACTTCACGGTACGATGCATTTTACGTGCACCACACCACTGCACGGATACGCCTCCACGCAAGCACTCACTTGTACTGTATCATCCTCATGCGCACCGCTGGATTGCTGCTGCTGTCTGCGTTGCTGGGCGCGTGCTCGGGCGAGTCGGCCACGTACTGCGTCAAGTGGCGCGCGACGACCAACTGCGACCCGCACGGCCAGCGAGAGCCGCGCAACGACGCCGCGTGCTCCAAGCGCATCCCGTCCGGACTCTCGGGCTTCTGTGAGTGCGAAGGCCGACGCCGCGTACGGGAAGTGGAGTGCGACCACCACGAGTTCACGTGCGAAGAAGCGTGCGCCCAGGATTCGTCGGCTGATCTCAGCTGTGAGTGGTCAAAAGTGCATTGGCCAAGGGACGGTAGAAGCTGACAACGTGTTGTGTATCATACAGACCCGCAGGGATTCGAGCATGTGACGTGTGGGAGTTCCATTAAACTGGTGCACGAGCCCAGTCGCTACCGTTTGCACTCGCACGAGATCGCGTATGGCAGTGGAAGCGGCCAGCAGTCCATCACTGCGCACATGGCGCGGAATGATGTCAACAGCTACTGGCTCGTGAAGGAGGGAGACGCTGCGTCGGTGTGTGAGGTGGGCAAACCCATCGAGTGTGGAGCGACGATCCGGCTGGAACACATGCAGACGCGACGCAATTTGCACTCGCACATGTTCAAGGCTCCGCTGTCGTCGCAGCATTTGGAAGTCAGCGGCTTTGGCGTCGCAGGAGAGGGAGACAGGATGGACTCGTGGGTCGTCGAGTGTCAGGAGAACCAGCAGTGCTTGGCCGAAGGACAGTGTGAAGACGACGGCCTCTGGAAACGCGGAGAGCTCGTGCGGCTGCGTCACCGCTCCACGAACCACTTGCTGTACACCAGCGCCAAGGCTCGATTCGATAACAGTAATTGCCCCAACTGCCCCATCAACGGCCAACAGGAAGTGAGTGCCACCTCCATGCGCGACGAAGACACGCTCTGGTTTGCTGGAGAGGGCATTTACGTGACTGAGTAAACGAGGGTGAATGGCACACGCGTGGGTGAGAGTAGATGGACTGACGAGCAGTTGACAACACGGTCCTTTAACATTTAACGCGACGCCCCAATACTTGGCGCATTTCTCGTTTGGGTAAATATCAGCTATCCATTTCTTGCGGATCGACCACTTCAAATCCGTCGTCTTCAAGATCAAACTTTGTAGCCTCGTCACACTCAAGAAATACCGGGGGTACACCTCCCTGGTTCGTAGGCATCTCAAAGAGAGCCTGTATCAACGCCTTCTCTTCTTCCACAAGCTTTTGCACGAATGCACACGAAGTGTTGTTGTCACTTGGGGAAGCACGCGAACAGCACGTCATCACGTTGTGGGAACCCAACGCAGTCTCTAATCGACCAGCAAGCTTCAACATGTACGACCTGGTGGCCTCCTTGTACCAGCGGATAGACTTACCCTCTAGTGTCAGTAGCTTAGTCAGGAGTTCGCGTAGGTAGTTTTCTGCATCGACTTGATTAATCGTTGATTCCAAAACATTCTTTAGGTGCGGGGCATTTGAGTCGGTGCTTGTGATGTAGGACTGCGAACGAGACACATTGAAAAACAAGTGAGCAACCCTTGCATCACATCTACATGTACAACAACCTTACCGTTGGGAAGAACGACATGAACTTCTCGGCATGAGCAATTGTCTCCTTCACGAGCTTCTTCACACGCTTTTCCTCATCGCGCTTTGATTGCTCCGATTGAATGGATGCTCGGTTCAGGTCCTCATTGAATTGCCTCTCCTCCATCCTCGATACTATCCAAAGTATGCACCTTTCCTGGTTGTTTTCACCGAGTTCTTTCACACTAGCTTCCGCGTCTTCTTGTGTAAAACCCATTTGTATTAGGTTCTCGACAGTGAGGCTATGCCGAGGGCGATCAGAAACGCCTCGACGTCCAACTTTTGTAACACGGCGCGCAGCTTTCTTTGACGGCGATTCTTCCAAGTCAGAGTCTGAAGTACATGCATGTAAGCCAAAAACATCGTCTTCACCATAAGGGGCGCGAAAATTAGTGACCACAACTTGCAGCATGTACACCCACCAGAAAGCAACTCCCACGCACCGTTTTCCATCGTGGGCTCGACTGGTTCATCTTCTTGTTTCTTCTGAGACTTCTTCGCCTTAGATTTTCCTTTACTACCCGTGGTGCCGTTTGTGACCACGGGGTTCTTCCGTGATCTGCCGCGCTTTTTACCCGTCTTTGTTGTCGCGGGGGTAGATACTGTACCTGGCATTGCTGGGGGTGTTGCTGAAGCAGGTGATCGTACAACAGCACGAGCTGGACTTTGAACTGGGGTTTTAGCTGCACTCCTTGCTCGTGATTTGGATTTTGGCGGAATTATCACCGGTGGCGGAGGTGAATTCTTCGGTAAAACTGAAGCCGCAGAAGTTGTTCCTTGCACTGCAGGAGCTTGCACACTTGTCACTTGTGTCGAGATCGTACTTTTCGATAGCACCGCCGCAGGCTTTTGAGCAGGTGGGTTTGTGTTTCGTGCTGCTGCTGAATGCTCGCCCCTACTTGCTGGATCGGCAGCTGACGGTGGTGTACCATTTATAATAGTGGCTGTTCCCTGTCGATCTGGAATACTTCTTTGGGCATCAGAAGTAGGCACGGACAATGGTGAAGGCGACAATCCAGCTTTGCCTGTAGGCTTGACAGCAGCGACTGATGCAGTGCCAGGTCGTACTGCTGGTGGTGTAGCAGGCTTTCCCGCTTTTAACGCTGCAGGTACTGAAATTGGCGTTGCCGGTTTGGTTGCTGGAGAAACTACTGTCTTCACCGAAGTTGTAACAGAAGTTACTCGGTTAGTAGACACTGCAGGAGCTGCTACAGTTGTAGTAACTGATTGGTCGGCCGGAAAACGAATAGTACAATTAGCCAAATGTACGACATTCCCAGGCATGTCTTGATTAACAAACCTTTTCGCGCTTGGGTAGCACCATTAACTCGTGTAGGAGCCGTGCTCGCTTGAACAGGACTTCGCGGCACTGTACTACTAGCAGCCGCTTTAGTAATCATAGAGCTAGCACTTGCTGCTACAGGATGGACGACATCCTGTTTCGCAGAGACATCAACAGGCGCCTTGGTCGCAACGTCAGTCTGCACTAGTTTCGGAGTTGGACCCAACCGAAGTACTGGAGCCACCACTTTGCTTTTGAATCCAGTGTGACTCGCACCATTCACAACTTTCGCGTCGGCAGTCGTCATCACTTTAGCCTTCTCATTAGCGCCAGCAGAATTCGCCTTCGCTGCAGTCGCCAACGTTTTCGCAGCGGGCTTTGCACTGAGTCTCAGCACGGGCTGCTTGGCTGCTGCTATCCTGGGAGTAGCCAAAGCTGTCCCCGGCGCCGCAATTGCTCTCCCTGAAGAAATTGGAGAGAAGCCCGTCACTGGAGTTACCGATTTCTTCTGCCCACCGGCACTAGAACCTGCCTGCGTCGCTGCAACAACAAAACCCGAAGTCCGAGGCGACGCCGCGTGCTCCACAACCTCCAGCGTGATCTTCGCCTGAGTCGCCACCCATCCACCACAAAAAAATATCAATTAAATCGTTCATTTCCATCACAATAACCATTTGTAACCGACCTGCGCCACGTTCCGGAAGTTATTGGCAACTTGTGCGACCGTGAGGCCGCTCATGGGCTTGTCATTAATGCACCGCACCACATAACCTGCACACAACCAAACAAAACGTTCAGCGCATTGGGTTCCGCTGTCGCAGACTCTGCACACGCACAATGTGCACGCTCAATGGGCGATTAAACCTTGGCGGACGCCTGCGCGGGCGGCGGGGGAGTGGGCGAAGACGCTGGACACGACCGTGTACTTGGGTCCCACCGCGGGTCTCTTCTGCGCGAGCGACATGCCGAACGACCGCTCGCCGTCGAGCAGCGTGAGCAGCACGTGGATCTGGCGCCTCTCGGCCGCCATGAGTTGCTAGTGATGGCTAATTCCTGATGTTTCCAACACTACGTAGCGACACACAACTAACCTTTCCAACAGCATACACCTCTTCAATACGTTCGGTTACGTGTGCCACATCACATTAGTGTACACAAATCTCTTTTTATGTGGTGCACACAGTTGCGCCGACCAATCGATTTGTTCCATTCTTCTCCCAAAGACCCAAGGACAAGAAGACTGCGATGGGTGTGCCCGCCTTCTACCGCTGGGTGCTGGAGAAGTACCCGAAATGCGTCGTGGACTGCGTCGAGAGCCGCGCGGTGGTGCTGGAGGGCGAGCGCCACTTCGAGCTCACGGACACGACGGGCCCCAACCCCAACGGCTTTGAAGTAGACAACTTGTACGTCGACATGAACGGTCTCATCCACCCGTGCGCGCATCCAGAGAACGGAGAAGCCCCCAAGACGGAAGAGGAGATGTACCGCCGTGTCATGGCCTACGTGGACCGTCTCGTGGCCGCTGTACGACCGCGTCGCGTCCTGTACTTGGCCATTGACGGCGTCGCCCCTCGAGCCAAGATGAACCAGCAACGTGCGCGTCGATTCCGAGCTGCGCAAGAGGCCGAACAGCGCATGGAAGTGGAGAAGGAGGCGCTTGAGTACATGAGCGCGCTGGGACACAAGGTGCCCAGTAAACAGGAGAAGGCCTGGGACTCGAACGTCATCACACCCGGCACCAAGTTCATGGCCAAGCTGGCCAAGTACCTACGCTTCTATGTTCGTGACAGAGTTAATAACAACGCGGCGTGGAAGAGCATCAAGGTCGTGCTCTCGGACGCTGGCGTGCCAGGAGAGGGAGAGCACAAGCTCATGCAGTACATCCGCGTGCAGCGCTCGCAGCCTGGATACGACCCCAACCAGCACCACGTGCTCCATGGTCTGGATGCCGATTTGATCATGCTGGGACTTGCGACCCACGAAGTCAAGTTCTCTATCCTGCGTGAGGAAGTGCTCTTTGGAAAGCAGAAGTACGAACGCGAACGTCAGAAGGAGCAGCAGATGGTGCTGGATGCCAATGGAGTGCCGGGCAAGAGGAAACGCGGCGAGTTTGGAGAACATGATGGGGATTTGGTCGCGTCAGATTTGAAGCCGCTGCAGTACCTCCACATTGCGACACTGCGTGAATACCTGCAAGTGGAGTTTGAGCCACTGGCACGCGTGCTCCCGTTCGAGTACGACTTTGAGCGAGTGATCGATGACTTTGTGTTCCTCTGTTTCTTTGTTGGCAACGATTTCTTGCCGCACCTTCCGTCGCTCGATATTCGTGATGGCGCTCTTGATTTCCTCATTTTGATCTACGCTAAATTGCTACCGGCTATGGGCGGATATATTGCAGATGGAGGCCACGTGAACCTTTCGCGTGTCGATGTGATTCTCGCTGAGGTGGGGCAGGTGGAAGATGTGATCTTCCAGCGTCGTGCGCTCAAGCAGGCAGAGAACGAACGGAGACGGAAATCCCGACTGTCAAATGAAAAGAGGGACCAGATTGGTGCTGCCGCAGCCAAGGACTCAGCTGTCGAGATCCTGAAGAAGCGTCGCATTGACAAGGATGTTATTGCGACAGACAAGAAATACGGCGGCTTGACTCCTGAAGAGGCCATCAAAGCGCGTGTTAAAGAGAGCGTAGAGAAGAAGCTCGAGCAGTATCGCGAGGAGGTGCAAGATGTTGTTCGTCTGGGTGAGCCAGGTTGGAAGACCCGATACTACAGTGACAAATTGAAGGCAGATGATATTGAGGTTGGCGGTGGTCGTGAACGTGTTTTCCACGCGTACATCGAGGGACTGTGCTGGGTGATGCGCTATTACTACACTGGTTGCGCGTCGTGGCAATGGTTTTACCCCTTCCACTACGCCCCATTTGCATCTGACTTGCGCAACATTGACCGCTTCGAGATCAGGTTCGAAGAAGGCCTTCCGTTCCACCCGTTCGAGCAGCTTATGGGCGTGTTCCCGGCAGGAAGTGGCCACGCTATCCCGAAACCGTACCGGTGGCTTATGTCCGATCCGGAGTCGCCCATCATCGACTTTTACCCGAAGGATATCCCCGTTGACCCCAATGGCAAGGCTATGCCGTGGCTGTGGGTAGTGTTGCTCCCATTCATTGATGAAGATCGGCTATTGGAGGCCATGAAGGAGCCAAACCAAAAGCTGACCGAAGCCGAACAGAAACGTAATGCGCGTTTCGGCAAGGAGGTGCTCTTCTTCCACTCCAAGTGTCCGGTAACAAGTAACCCACCGACGACAGAGCTTGCAGAAGCGCAAGCTGACCCCAGAATCTCGCAGTCTTTCAACGGCACGCTGATCTTCGTTGATGCGCTGTATTTCCCCATCGGCGGGATTGTGCCTAGCCCCGAAAAGGCTCAAAGGTATCTGGTGGATATCCCAAACAACCAGTGCTACAGTTTCCAGTACCGATTGCCGCCTACGCTGCCGCACCTTTCGAAGATCTTGGAGGGCGCTCAGCCTCCTAGCCCAGTGCTGATCACAGAGAACGACAAGCGTATCACCATCCCGTTCTTCGGCAAGGCCAACATCAACATCGTGGACTTGGCCGGTGATCCGGCACACCACACAAACGTGCGTCAAAATTACATGTCGCGTCACAATAGCGGAGGCGGTGGCCGTGGGGGTCGTGGTGGCTATGGTGGTCGTGGCGGAGGTCGCGGCTATGGTGGCCAGCAGGGTAATCAGCGCTACAACAATAACCTGAACGTGGATCGTTATGGCGGACCTCCAGCTCAGCAGCAGCAGTACAATCAGTACATGGCGAACGGATACGGCAACTGGGGATCACAAGAGCCGCGGAATAAACGAGGCCAATATGGTGACTCATACAACCAACACGCTGGTGGTCAGTCATCTTACGGACGACCAAGCTCTGACTACCGTGGGGGCCAAGGAGATTACAACGGCGGCGGCTACAATGGTGGTGGCTACGGAGGCAACGGTGGTCGCGGGTACCAAGGTAACAATGGCGGTCGCGGATACCAAGGCGGCTTCGGTGGCCGAGGAGGACGTGGGGCCCCCATCCAGTCGGCGTTCGCAGGCAGCCTGCAGTCAGCACAAGCGTACCCATCGAACCACATTGGCTCTGCGCCTCCTGCTCCAGCCCCACGAGGACTCGAAGCTCTGAAGGCTGGTCTCCGCAGCATGCACCAGCAACGCCAGGGCAACGCGAACGGCCCACCCGGCCGTGATGCCACTCGCTACGACCGCTAAGGCGATCAATGCATGGTTGTGATGAGTTTTCAACCAGCTCCTTTGCAGTCTGATAGTGTAGAGTTCCGTGATTGACGCTAGCAGGAAGAAAATCAACAGCGCACAACGCACCCGACGATATACTATTGTGCATTTTTGCATTTTTCAGCTTACACGTTGCACTTTTCATCTAATTTGGTCCTTAAGCGACCATTTTTCAATTTTGGTCCTTGCTAATCAAATGGCGCGATGGCTGGACGAAGAGGTGAGCGAGGAGACGCTGGAGCCCATGCCGCCGCCGCCAGCCCCGCAAGCTCCTCCCCTCTCGCACCCCACAGACCATAGACGACTGTATGACGACGCTAGCCTGCTCCTCACGCCGCAATCTCCTCCTGTTCCACACACTCACCCATTGGTGGCGCTGAGTGACGAAAGTGCACGAAACGTTAAAATGCAGCACGAATCCGGGGGCATGGCCATACACAGCAGTCAGAAGCTCTTTGGGCGTCGACGACACATTGCAATGGGCAAGCGATTGGACCCGACGTTCCTCAATCGTGCAAGGGTCGAAGCTTTCATGGAACCAGATGAAGAGTTTGAAGAGAGTGACAACTTGTTGGCAAAGGAGACGGAGCATTCCAGTCGAGTGATTGCATTGCAATTGCAACGGCAAGCAATGGAGATGGACAAGGCGTCGCTGTTGGTGCCATTGGATGAACAGGAGAAGACCATTGCAGCCACGGAAGCGAGTGCGAGACGTCGTGAGTTGCTGCATGTTGCACGACGAGCGATGAAAGAGACCCAGTGGGGTAGTGAAGATGCAGAGAATGGTGAATGTTTGATAAATGCAGAAGACAGTGCGTTGGCACGAGCCAGTGAGAGGAAAGTGAGGAAGCAGCTCAATGCCAAGTGGGTGCAGTCGCGACAGGACCCTTCGAATCGCCCTAAAGGACCACTGGAACGACCGGAAGAACGACATTTGAGAGAGACGTTGTTCCGAACGACAGCGAGGGATCTACTGCAGTCCGGTGTGTTGTATGACAAGGCAGATGCAACACGGAATGCTACGTTTCGACCGATGAGCAGACCACAGTTGCCTGTGGTGTCAAATGGAATTGTTGGATTGGCTGGATGTTGTTTCGAGAAGTACGAGCATTGAGGCAAACGAACAAGGATGCTATTTGGTGTAATACTTGAGCACTAGTCATCGTGCTGGGGTAGTTCAGTATGAAGGTAAGAAGGCTGCGAGTTCGCGAGCGTAGTCTCTCTTTTCCCTGGTCACGATCGCGAGGTTGAACAACAAGATCAATAGCACCAGGAACGAGTGTGCGACTTGAAGCGGTGACGTCCACGCCACAAACTCGGCCAGCATCACTGCCGCCTCAATTGCCGCCAAAACGCCAACCGTATACAGCGCTTTGCCAGCCAAGTCTCCGACACTCAAGATCATTACTGCAACCAACAGCAATAAATCTGTCACGAGAACGAACTGCAAGAGATCCACATCCTAAGTTAAAACACTGTGCTTTCGAGATCTACACCCACCGTACATTGCACTCACCGATTTTACAGGATTGACAGGTGCAGCTTGAGAGGACCCACTACCACCTCCTCGTAGCTGTGGCGAAGGAATGCCACTTGAGTAATCATCCTCTGCGTTGACAGTATTGTAGCTCCACACACTCAGGCAGCACAGCGTCAGCACCAGCGGCACGTTCATCCACACTACACTGCGCACTTTGTGCTACATTCCACCAGAATCCACAAAACCTTCAGCAACTTGCATCTCCACCTCTAAACCCCTCCACCTACTCTCACCTGCCGCAATTCAAGCCGAAACACCTCTCTTTCAGCCTCTTGAAGCCGCATCTGCAGCGAATTCGTCGGGTCGTGCACTCGTCGAGCATGAATCTACCAACCACCAACAAATTGTCAATCTACA